>CAIIXF020000814.1:0-50000 GCA_903813345.2 Owenia fusiformis
TACGAGACTTCCAAAGTTGTGCTAATTGAAAGCATCTATATTTTATTTGGCATAGTGATTTTAGATGTATATATTTTATGGATTTATTGGTGCAAACCAATACTAAATACCAATGTAGACATCTTTATAAAAAAAATATTCCAAATAATTCTAGCAATGCTCACTTATAATAGTACAATAACGTCATTTCTAAGGGCAATATAGTGAAATATTGGACCGAGGGCCGAAGGCTATATTGCTCTCAGAAATGACGTTATTAGTATTATTACCACCTTTAACGACCAGGACTGAAACAGCAAGAAAATCTTACGCATTGAACGATATCTAATTTCCCGGGGAAAATTGCCGGTCCAGAATATATTCTAGACCGGTCCATATGGACCACCACTATGACGTCACATATTTCTCAGGTCGATATAGTAAAATGGATGCCTTCTCAACTAGCACTAAAACCCCTAGAACTGGCCCGGAAAGGTGGTAATAATTATTGCCGGGCCAGTTCTAGGGGTTTTAGTGCTAGTTTAGAAGGCATTCATTTTACTATATCTGGATATATTCTGGACCGGCAATTTTCACCGGGAAATTAGATATCGTTCAATGCGTAAGATTTTCTTGCTGTTTCAGTCCTGGTTATTGTACTATAGTGTCGTTCGGTTTGGTCGGGAATTCCTAAAAGATTGAAAGGTTACCTTGAATATAATGTACTCATTTTTGGAACACCCTGTTATGAGGGCAATGGACATTTCAAGGGGCTCTTTCTCCTGTGTGAACATTATGTTCTTGGTCGGCATCTTTACTTGTAAAAGACATACCTACGTACATAATATGAAAATTATTCTGATGAGAATCTTTTTTCAGAAGGTTTGATTGAATCTTTATATCTAAACAAATAACCATTTGGCCTTCATACTGTAATCTAAGAGCAACCCTTAGTCGTTCAAAATAGAATGAGTTTCATAATGCCATGTATAGATTATGTTGACTATGGTCTTACTACATTTGTTTCCCGTGGAACGTGCATCTAAACACTAACAGAGCAATGCTGCTATAGGGGCATGTGGGGACCCTCACCTGCTATGTTTCTACACTTATATAGCAATGTTTTACTAGGACATGTTAGAAAAATGACACCCTCTATGTATATACATCTATACATTGATACAGCAACATTGTTACCCCTTGTGAAGATAGAAGTAAGGGAACTGTATTTGCCAATTTTTCTTGTAACTATGGGTGAACTTCCTGCCGATGACTCTCTCTGTTGCCTTTTACTTTCAATTTCCCTTTCAATTCTTAAAATAGAAAGATCCGTACACATAAAAGTAAGTCAAAAGAACATTGAAGCTAAAATGACACCACCATTGCATGCAGACGCTGTCTACACGGACACTGTGAGAAATAATACAGGCACTGTTAGAATTATAACGAAATGGTGCCATGTTACTACAACGTCATTGTCACCACAAAGCCGTCACATTCAACGTCATGCATAGGGAAGACATGATGTCTCATTAAGTAACATCGCCAAAGTCAGCATAAATGTCAATGTGTTGCATTCGTATGCAAGAAAGGTGCTTCTGGTCTGCTTCTGAATGTAAGCGCCTAAGTCATGACAAATATCAACCCCAAGCCCTTTCCATCATAAAAATAAACAAAATCCAACGAAGCTTTAGTATTCAACTAGTAAATGATAAAATAGTATACTTTAGCTGACTATGTGCCATGGTAATGTATTGTGATTACCTATCTAGGGAGCTTCCTGTTTGAGCAACACAACACTGAAGTTATGAGAGCATGCAAGGACTGCTTGCCTACAGGAGTAGTATTAGCTACAGGAAAACAGAAATACAGTCTAGATTGACTTAGAGAGTAAAATACAGTCTAAATTCAGTAAAAATGATCCATGACTTTCATTATTATGTCATATGTAGTAACTCACTAATTACAGTAAAAGATTAAATTATTGAACAATGGTTTATGCAATCATTTCTTGCTGTATTAGTTAGCTATTGTGATACGTGCAGAATTTTAATACATAGAAAAGAATGTGTACATTTGTAAAATATACATATTTTATGATATTATGTACAAACGTTTTCTACTATGATGACATAACCTAATAATACGTTTTATTAAGATGCTATAGGATTGATACCACGTTTTACAACAATAAAGTATATTATAATTACAATAGCAAATTTGCTCTTTAAGGTGATATAAGCAATTTACAAGATAAAATATTGGTACTGTTTATCTCAATTTAAATTTACTATACATATTTTAGAAACATACTGTATTCTATACAATGATGGAAGAAGCGATGCTAGTGTTTGAGAAATTGAGAAAAAGCATGTGGTACATTATCAAACTGATTAAGCCGCAACATATCATAAGCAAACTGTCTGTAATGCTATGGGTATAAGAGTCAAAAAAAGAAAAACAAGGAAAGTAAAGAATTATAGAGACAGATATAGCTGGAATCAAATAATAAGAGTAGAACTTACTATTTGAATTGCCACTGACAGGCTGCCGTCTTCCAAGGCCAGGACTGAAATGTTGCTTCTTCTACAAATACATCAACATCTACATCAGGATGGCTTTCTATTAGATCAATCTTTAAATTCTTGAATGGTGGTGAAGGGGGTTTTAAGACATGATTTTCGATTTTTACTTTATAACTGGCTATAAGATGTTTCTTTTGTTGCTTGTATGGTTTTTGTCGTTTTATCTTTTGGCAACTACATATTTGGCATTGTGTTAGATGTAAATATGGACTGCCAATTTCTTATTTTCTGAGTTGAAGATGCTCTGTTGAACTATACTCATAAATAAAAAAGATTGCCAATGTTATAACTTTTCTTAAAGAATAACGCTTAACCAATACTGTATTGTAAAATTGTAAAATGTATGTTTACCATGTAACTGTATTGTAATTGTTTTTGCAATTGTTTTAACATGCTTATTCTTTGAAATAAAAAAAATTATAAAAAAAAACAAATAAAAAAAACTATACTCACTGGAGAGGGTGTGTCTAACGTTTTATCTCGTGAGGTATCCCTTGATTTAGCCTGCTTTGAAGTTTTGTTTCTGGCAGGGCTCCTCCCTCTAGATTGGTAATTTTCTTTGTCATGTTTATCCTTATCAACTTTGCCGTTGCTGGTATTGTTGGAGGAACCCCCTGAATCATTGCTTGTAGGAGACATGGCATCAGATCTAATAATGCTCTTTTGATCAGATAATTTATACCATTTTGGTTTGTTGTCCAGTACCTTTTTATCTGTAAGAAAGGGACACAGGGAGCTCATATATGATAAGCCACTAAGAACTATAAGCTGATAAAAGAATATGATTTTAACTTAAATTCAATTTGTATAATTGGTATATCTAAATGGATTTTACATTATCTTTATTATGACATCAATTTAATGTGCGAATTTTATGTAAAATAACGAAATAGATTAGATTACCTTTTAACTCAACAATTACGACACCCATGAAGTCATTTGCACTCAATTTATCGTGATCCCAAACAGAGAATTCTAGGCTTCTGTTTTTCAAAGTATGTTTTGGAGCATCCATAAAAACCATTGTCTGTTGCCAGTCCGGTTCTAACGTGCAGGGTATGACCTTAGTGCGTCGTTTGTGGTCATTGCTAAAATATATTATAAACAGGTTGAATTCCGGGGTTGAATTAGACGAAGAGTTATCATCTCCTTCCTGACAGAACATCGCACATTACTACTCTCCACTATGATATCGATTGTATACTAGTATACATTTTTCTACTGAAACAATCATTTTATGCAATGTAAAAAATTAATCTGAGAATTATGTGGAAATGTGTAGTGGGGAAAGGACATATCCAATACAATAAAGACAAATCTGGATTGAAAAAAACAAGAACCCACATGTGTTGCAATAGATTTCAACATTTTATCATACAGATTATCATATAACGTACTTTCTTCCAGGTAGCAAATAAACTTTAACATAAGGGTCGGCTAAACCATTGGCATCTTTGGGTGGCAGATTCCTTGCTCTTATAACGTGTACATTCAAACTATTGTCATAATCATCGTAACTAAGTTGTAGCTGAAATGGAGATTTTTGAACTATGATTTAAAACATAAAAACATAGGATTGCGGCATTATACTCGTACATCACAGCAATGCTTAAATCGAACTGTATGGAAGTCCAGCATAATATTTCAGGATTGGATACTGATTATTCAGAGCCTTGTTATTTGAGTTAATTATAATGATATGTCATATTTTTTAACTTATTCACCTTTTATCAGTTTATCATTGGGGGAAAATGAGCTTCAAAATATACCTGAATTTCACCAACATCTTTCTTTGTTTCAGGCACTATGGTCTACAATAAATATTATATACATATTATATTAAATACCGTTCAGTTTAATTTACCTCAGTCCATATATTTAACTGCTATTTAAAATCTAGTAAATAACTTTAACTAAAATGTTGATGAAAAGTTCTCACTTCATTATGTTGTTAAATATATAATATTCCATACGCATACTTTCCTTTCTTCAGACAATATATACTTTTACTACACAGAGAACATTATTAACAACGAACATTACATTAATAATGCATTGATAAACATGAATGGTTCCTAAACATGTCAATGACATGTACCTAATACATTTACCATATCTATACACGTACAACAACCCATCAAGCTAGTACACATGGGATGATGTCAAATTCAATCGCATAATTCTGTAAACGACTGAAATTTGAGTTCTATACCAATAGACCTGTACATGTATAGCACTCAAATAAAACAATCTTTACTCTTTAATTCTCTTAAAGCAATCATGCTAGTACCTTCAATATATAACGATATGTAATCCCATTATTGATTGTTTAGATTGCCATAATAATTAGTGATACCTAATATATCTAAAGAATGAATAATGAAAAGTACAATTTAAACATACATATTCAACAGACTAACAAAAACAGAAGTAAAGACTGATTATTTAATATCTCCACTGATACATGCATTGCAAAATGTCATTGACATGAGGGGGTTCTGGTTCGTGATCTCTCAGAAATTGAAGATATTGAGAATGATATATAAGACTGACCAAAACAACCCATTTTCAGGTTCACAAACTAGGATCTATGAATGGCTATTATTAAAATCATGTTTGCTCCGTAATATCTGAATATGTATATATCAATTAATATCAGGAAATAATTGTTGGATCGTTCATTCTTGGTAAGCTTTGATAGTTCCTGGTCGAGTTTTTGGTGGCTAAAAACGTCCACATTTTTTATTTGCAATAACTGTTTTAATAATTCATGGGTTTTAATAAAATTCTTATACAACTCAGTTTTCCAATTGTTTCTGATAAATAAATCTTTTGAATAAGAAAGATAAACAAGCATTAGAGGTCTAAATGAAAATATACATGTGTCACTGTTATATATAGTCATGCTTCAAATGATAGTATCAAATTGACATATTGGAAAATATTCCGAGATCTTATTTGTGGTAAGGAAGATCAGTAAGGTACTAGCTAGATCGTGCCCATAAATTACAAGACAATGAATAATTCAGGAGTCGATACATTCAACTTTGTTTGGTTGTGCGCTTTGTGAATAATAAAGTAATACTAGTTGGGTGTGAAAAATCAAACAGAACATTGTTAGTTTTTTGATTAACACTAAAAATTATCTATTTTATCAGTCTATTTGATTGGTCTATTTTCCCCCATCCCCCACTATTTAAGAATCGTTACCGCAACCTAAAACCACAAGATCATTGAAAATGTCATTCATAGTAAGCTCATTACAATTATAGAATAGTAATGTAGAAGAAAAATCAAAAAGAAAAAACAATACCTTAACATGAAAAATAGTATTGATGCTAGAACAGTGAAATATTCAATTGAAATGATGTGGAACAGAACACATCCGTACAAGTACAGATAAGACAGACAAAATCCGGTCAATAAGAGTATATGGGACAGAAAAAAATCAAATGAGCTATCTGCATCTGATCAAATTTATATACCTCCCATACCAAAATGGTTACGAAAGCTGCTAAAACGTAGTAGTTTGGGAGTTGGTGTGTTTTATTAAGAATTTATATTTATCAGGTAATGTGCAATGAATACATCAAACTACTGTTTAACTATAGTACAAAATATAGAATGATGAAACATGGTACAATAGTGACATTAATACGTGACCATACATTCTTATAGAATCATTCCATTATTAGATATAGATGCTAAGATAGTATATATAGTGAATGCTAATGTAAAAGAAAAATTACCTGAAGATTTCAAGACCACCTAGTAGAATCTAGTAGTAGATTGGTCAGCATTACATCACAGGACTACATGCTAAAAGGGTACAGAGAGACCATGCAAACACACATGTCTATACAACAATAAAACTGCAATGTTTCCAACTGTCTTGATATGGCATATGCAACTGTCCAGAATGAATGGTATTGCTAGACTTTAATAATACTGGCATATCCATACAAATTCTAAACATCAAATCAATCAATCTGAAATTATTTATATGAAATATGTTGCATTACCAGTTGAACAGTTGGATTGACTGCTACAAGCCTGACAACAACAAATGTCTAGGCTTACCTTTAAAACGTTACTTTGCGGTGGCGGTGGTGTGCTAGTGTTGGACTTGGGAACTGGAGTAGGGGTTGGGGTGGGAATCTGGGATGCGGTGGGCTTAGTTGTTTTGTAAGAAGAAGAGGCTGTATTAGAGGGTGCTGAAACGGTGCCCGTTGGTTGCAAGGCACTTGCAGGGCTTGAAACCGAGCCATTTGCAGATGTGGCTGAGGATGCATTCCCTGGGGTCGACTGAGACTCTATAGGGGAGGAATTTGGTGAAACTCCGGGAGAAACTCGTTCCTGCATTTGCACCAGGTGGGCAGCTAACTCTTTGGGGTCCACACCGTTTGTTGAATCCAGGTATTTATCTACAGTACAATATGGAATCTACATTCACTACCTGTCTGGCTGGATTATTTAGTTTATGCCAAGTAATTGTTAGTATTCCAATAAGCAACCTTCATGTACAGCTCTACAATAATGTAATGTTGTTCGAAATAATGCATTTAATTTGTAGTACTGTCCAATACATCAATATTAGTCAATAATATTTCTACTATGCACTCTTTGATCGTCACAAGGCTAATCTGAGAATATTTGTTATAGGCAAGTTACAGGCAATGCACAGAGTCTGCAAGGATTCTACACAATAATAAAAGAATGGCCTTGCATGTTTAGATAGCGCGTGTAGTGGATTGCTGCATTATAGTTGTGTGTGTAATTCAGGGTATTGGCGTTCATAAAATACAACAGTCATGGCCTCGATGCTGTTTGTTCAAAAGAGTTGTGCATTTATTGCTAAGAGTTATATCCTGGCTATATAGCCTTTGAAAACGGTTGGAGCAAATGTCTGGAATGTTATGGTACAGCACAATATCAATATCTAACAAGACAGACTCTAACATAACACATTCAGATGTGCAAATGAAGGTTGTTTAAAGGTACCACAGGCATAATAGACTACACGGCAGTCAGGCTGCAATAATCACAATGGTTAAGGAAGGGATCCCTCATTCAACATCTCCAAATTAAGTCACTTTCAATGTAGCTGTGATATACGATCTTAAATGAGGAATATGCACAACATCCTCCCAACCCCAGTGCCAAATTGCCATCGGAACATCTTTTGGATGACTCGTGTCAATCTCTGAAGTTTGGAGCATGTCGAAACCCTTAACCACAGCGCCAATAGGTCTAACTTGCAATCAACACAGCACAAATATGTATATATCTAATTCATTTTCAGCCATCTCTCGCTGTTACTTACTATGATATGTTTTGTTATGATGGACACCTACATTATGCTGCAGTCGTCAATCACGTCTAAGCATGAGGATGCATCTACAACATGCATACCAGGTCAAGGTCATATGCCAAGGTCAACCAATCATGAGTAGTTATCAGAAAAGCAGTTGATATAGATGTCAGCACTGTTACATCCCAATAACCTTTTGATAATTCCTCTGACAGAGGTGAGACTGTCGTGTTATTGCGAACCATCATGATTGGGATGAGAAGAGCGTGTTAATACTGAACAACTCAACTTTTCTTGTCGTGAATAGTATTAATTTGAAGATAAAACCTAATGTTCACTACCTTTGCGTCAACTATGTCACAGAAACTACAATATTGTTTCGAGTCAAGCAGATGAAACAAAGCTAAATTGACTTGTTGTTTTGTCTATACATAAAGCAAGTTAGCTAAGTATTAAGCTCACGATTAACCTAAAAGCAATCCAAACGATATAATAAAGTACAAAAAGTTAAATTCCAACCATAATATCAAATCAAATTTCAAAACTTAGAAAAAATAAAACATGTCAGATTATGTTCATATATGCATATATATATTGGGAAGCATTACTGATGGAATCTTGCAAGAAATCTCCAAATAAATTACATCTAATCTATAACATAATCCATCAGGAACACAGAGGAGGTTACCATTGTGGTTTTGCATTGATTTCTTTGGGCTGGCTGAATTGAATTCCACGAGATGGACCAAAAACAATACCCATGACATGGCATGGTATGATTTAAACATAATTATATCATATGATATTCATATTTAAACTTGGGTATTGTTTTTGGCCCACCCTATATATATCGAGTAATTTACGTTCTCTGTGTGATTCAATGTAATCCATCGTATATACTAGGCATAATAGGCAATTTGTAGATCTACATTAAGCACATGATCAAATGCTTGCTTATTCCTTATATTCAAATAAATATGCAATGGCGGACTAATAAGATCAGCCACTGAAAATAATGATTATACCACATTTGATACAGTGCAAATACATAGGCGATGTAACTGACGATACAAAGCAACAAGTCAATTTGAATAGTTAAAGCTAGTTTCCTTCGTGACGTAGAATCTTGATTGTAGATACAAACTCAATACCACGTTACATCACATGAACATACAGCATGTATATAATATCATTAAAACATAAGGCATATCACAATAACATATAATCTTTACTTTATCTAGTTAATGATCGACAAACCTGGTTAATAGCACAACTATGTAATTCCCATCGCATGCAATTCATTTAAAACAGGTCTATCAAACACAAATATTGTACAAGCAAGCAGTTCCCCACTTACCGTAGTCATCCCAGGCATAATCAGGATTGTCTAGGTTGTCATAGGATGAATGGATACTATCTGATCTAAGGGTACAGGAACTGGAGTGCTGGTCATTCATCAACGCACCGCTACAAAAGGAAATGTAGCTGAACAGTATTATCGATATGGACATTTTTGGGTACATTCTTCGTATTTTTAAATAGGTTTAATTTGCGTAAATTGATGCATATCTCAAGTATCACGAATTGGGATCGTTGTTTTTATTTTCACGTTTAAAAATTGAGTATTCACCTCGTAGTTTGTGTTTCTTGTCAACGAAAATTCTCAAAATACATTTGACAAATGAAACTACAGTGCTCACCATAAATAAATGACACCTGGATCTGCTGAAGTGAGGATTTCCCATGTTAAAAATAAGAGAATTTTCAACCATACATTAATAGTTGAGAGTATATAAAATGTAAAGTAAACAAAACTCTGTAGGGATGTGTATCTAGACATTATTGGAGAGTATGACGTCTGGGAACGGTGATAGAAATTCAAAATGCCATTTATCTTTTGGTGGGCACTGTATATAAATCACTGCATCGTATGTAAAACTAGGAATCGAGGCAACTCACGGTCTGACTACAATTTCAACTTCGCTCCCTGGTTGGCTTACTACCGCTTGGACTTCTTCATAGGTGAGATTCGTCAGATATATTCCGTTCCACTCTAATATCTGATCGCCTGAAATAATGATTTTATTTAACCACTCAGTATATTGAATGATCCCTCTAAAGAGTTGATCAATTCGTAAGCACATTGTCTCCCGGAGGGGTGCAATCGCATGTCCCATTTGATGCACCTGTGTCAAAATATCCTGGTGAAACAGTGGATATATTTGATATTAAAAAGAACCTCTTAATTACAAATGAGGCCAACATCTTCTTGGTCAAAATTGTCAATAAACTGGATTTCAAAATTGTCAATATTGTCAACTACTTTGATTAGGTTCTCGCGATCGTATACCTTCATGGAGTTCTCCTCTCAGCTGGTCAGCTATACCTCCTGGGTATATTGCAGCTACATAAGCACCGGTAGCACCATCCCCATCGTACAGGGCTTTACCACCAACTATTTTCATACCACATCCATTACCTAAACATAAAACAAAATATAAACTGAAATTGTGTGAAATAGGATCGCCTTAGTGATGATTCATTTTTATGAATATTTCCATATTCAGTTAGAAAATATACTGCGTATTTTACACTCAACTAAATGTTAGAAATCAAGTGGCAATATATATGAAATTGATTTTTTTGATAAACATTAACAAACAAGTGAGCAAACAAATATACATCTAAAAAATGTGTTGCATCAATTGATACCTACCTCTAACAGATTTGTCTTTGGGGTCCTTTGTGAGCAAGATTCTCTTCGTTGGGAAGTCATAACGAATGGGCTTTGGAGAGAGAGCCTGGAGTACAATTGTAAACAATAAACTACTGGAACCGAAATATCTTCATATAATAATATCGAAATATCTATTTTAACTTATCAATAATATGCGCTTTGTTGAAATGCATGAGTTCTCTATTGAGTGTAAGTTTATCGACCATTCCCTAATTGTAGGGATAAACCACAAGCGAAAACAAACCCCAATATGTTACATATAATAGTCTACTGGGTACAATCTGGATGTAGTATATTTCAGGAACCAATATGCAATCAATAGATCAACTATGTAAAAGAGACAAATGCAATCAGTTTAGGATTCGATATTTTTCATAAATTCCCAATTGAGTCAAACAAATCAGCAACTTTTATGATTTTCAATATCCTGAAAAATATCAATATGTCAAACAATTAATATATCGACACCTCCAGCGTTTAGCGTCTGAATCTAATACTTGGAATATAGTAAATGAACCTCCCAATGTCAAAATGTAAAAATGTCAAGGGATATAGAAAATCTTCCTCGGTGATTTCTTAACGTATATCAAAAGTCAACTCATCATAAGAAACCATACAAATAAGTCAATGGAGTCTCTACCAAAATAAGAAAAGCAAAAGTAAATCCAGCAACGTTCATATACTAGGGCTATATTTTGTACATTGCGCGAGTTTTGTTTCCAATGGGATTTTTTGTTTTGTTTCTATCATTAACTTATGGGTTTTCAGTTTCCATTTTTCTGAGTGTTATTTGTTTCAAAATTGAATATGATTATCATTACTGTATACTATTCTCTATTTTAGTACTCCAAATATATTCAAACTTATGCTATGTGACTACGAGGTACAAAGTAATGCACTAGGCTACTGCGTCTCTTTCAATATTACAACTACCACACCCGGTGATCGTGAAAATGGGACGGAGGGGGGAGCAGGCAATTTCCGCTAGAAAATTCAACAAATCTGGTAAAATTATTTTTTCAAGACAGAGTTTACGATTGAATTGCAAATTGAATAAGCGCACGGTATGATAAAATATGTTAGGTATTCTAGGATTATTTTTCAACCAATACTCTTTTAAGATATAAGATCTATTAAAAAAGGCGCAACGCAACCAACGTGCAAAAGTCAAAGTTTTTGCTATAAATCAAGCAACAATGGACTACACGACCTGTAATAAATACTTGTAAGTGATGTAATCATAACTAAATTAATGTCATTGCTGAATTTATAAAATAAGTTTCCATACGTAAAATAAAAAATAATCGAAAATAATTAAAATGGGACGGAGGGGGGAGGGGACGGAGGGGGGGAGTAATAATTCTATAAAGTGAAACAACTTCACACGAATTCTTGTATTTGAAAAATTAACTCATTAACTTAGTGAGAAACTGGATGATATACCCCTGGAGACTGAAAAATGGGGACATTTGGAGTAAAAGGACTTAAAGTCGCGAAACATCTCTAATCATGTCTTATATACATATTGCTCCCCCCCCCTCCGTCCCCTCCCCCCCCCCCCCCCCTCCGTCCCAAATTCATTATTTTCGATTATTTTTTATTTCACATATGGAAACTTATTTTATAAATTCAGCAATGACATTAATTTAGTTATGATAACATCACTTACAAGTATTTATTACAGGTCGTCCAGACCATTGTTGCTTGATTTATAGCAAAAACGTTGATTTGTGCCTGTTGATGGCCTTGCGCCTTTTTTAATAGATCTCATACCTTAAATGCGTATCGTTTCAGAAAAAATCCCAGAAAACCTAACATATTCTACCATACCGTGTGCCTATCCATTTAGCAATTCAATAGTAAACTTTTTCTTGAAAAAATAAATCTTCCGGATTTGTTGAATTTCCTAGCAGAAAATGCCTGCTCCCCCCCCCCCCCCTCCGTCCCATATTCACGATCACCGGGTGTGACTACCGTCTCTCAAACAATACTATTAATATAAAATATATACAAATATTTTATCAGAATTGCAGTTATATAATATGAAAAAGAAGCAAACCATTCACTAAGATAATAAAAATTTGATTCCAATGAGCCAGAGAAGTTAAAAGATGTTGATTCGGACGTAATTGGAAAGTATTTAATCAGTTTATTCATGTTATTCCAAATTTGATAATATATCTTTTTGTTCATATACCTTTTAAATTTTTAGTATGATTTTCATATTGACAACGTATTCAAAAGTTTTTTACTCTAAGTACATTGATTGTTCTCTTTAGAAAGTGTTAATTGCTTTAACTTCAAATATATCTTGACATTGTTTATAAAAAAGTATACAACTTTCATTTTGGTATTTAAACACGTCTATATGTTTGTAAGGCATTGGAGTTTAATTACTAATAACGTACCTGCTGTTTTTTCTCCAGCTGTTTGAGGATTCCTTCTCCTTCAAACTCCACGGCGTCCATTGTTTGACCGTCCTCGTCTCTTACGTTAGTGTCACTGGGCGTTCTTGGCATCGAAATTTGTTGCAGCATTTCTAAGTAAAAGATGGTAATCAGTGTTGTTGTAATTATACAGTCTTTGTCACCTTCAAGTGTATCCAAGGTGATATTCTAATAGTGCTTCAACAGTAAAATGAGTCAAACTTGAACGTCATTATAACTTGATAACAAGCAGTGTTAGAATTTCAGTTGTGAAACCATGGAAACTAGAAAAAACTAGAAATCACCTTCCTATAGGCATTGATAATTTCAATAACAAAATCGCTTGATAAACTTTCCAGAACCCTTAAAAGAGCGTCCAATTGCCTGATAAGCAACTCTGCAACACAATTACAGTTTCTTGTGTTTTCTTGATTTGCTTTATTATTATAACCTATTTATAATACTTGCTTTGAGAAAGAAAATATATATTGGTCATGTGCGAATCCACGTTTCCTATTACTTATGATGGGTTTACACAAATGTCTATCTCTGGCTTGCCTCCGTAATTACAAGTGGAACGACCGGCTCATATATTACTACTTCTGGCACATAACAGTCTAATAAGCCCACATAAGGCCAAGCAATTTCAAATAAACTCATATCACAAGAAAGACTCCGACAGGAAAATTCAAATACAAAACTATCAAAGAATTTCAGAAAAAATATTGCATGATATAATTCAGAATGGGTATTTCAAACATCTTCCGTAAGAAAGAATCGTAGATCGAATCGATTGTTTGCATTTAGTATATTTCGAAAAGCTATAGTAATGCAATTTGTATATGTATATATATTTACCTCCATCTATATAAGTTTCCATGTCACCACTTAAAGGCCTACTTCCTATACCATGGAGGATCTTTCTCGACTTAACAGTGACGTCATCAAGTAAAGGCATCGCGGGCGTAACATCACTTGGTGGACTGATTTCGGGGTCTGTGGGTACAGGTGAATAGTCCGAGAAGCCTTCAAATGGCTGAGACAAATCAATATCCGATTTATGTTGAGGGGAATCAGACGCTGTAACATTGGTCCCACTGGAGACGCCAGAATCCCTACTCTGTGTGGACCTCTCAGTAGTTTGATTGATCTTTCTACTATTGCAATGGGAAGCCATTTTGTTGACATTTTCGTAAATGGGGAAATTGGAAGGACTGGTAAGGTCATTTATATTGACATAATCATGTTTAGATTTAATATGCAAGTTGACATAGTCGTGTTTCGAAGGAATATTAATATTTACATAGTTGGCATTTTCAGGCTGACTGCGATTGGTGTAATCAAGTTGATGTGGGAAGGCATTAATATTAACATAGTTATTTTGTCTTTGCATATTTTGTTGTGACATTTTATGTTCCTGGTATTCTTTGGAAGTTAATGGATAATTTCCTGTTGCAAAATCTAGACCCTCTCCAGAGCTAGATATATTCATATTAACATAGTCGTGTCTATTATCTATAATTTTATGAGCTATGTATTCTGAGGAGCTAAAATTATCACTGTCATAACTACTGTGCTCGTTTAATTCCATTTCCCGTTGTCGTTCCATTTCTTTATAGGCTGCATACTCCTTCTGAGAATATTCCCAAGTGTAGGAGTCAATTTCAAAGTCTATGGGTCGAATTATCCCACTTGGGACGTTATCATAAGGGGTTGTAGCATCCCTACTCTGAATGTGGTCCTGGTATTTCTTCCTTACCTCTTCAAACTCGTCTAATGTGACGTCAGGAGCGTTGCATAATCTCCTAAGTTCATGTTGAAGTCTCCTTGCTTCATCCATTTTAATTTTCCTCTTTTCTATCTCTAGTTGGAGATTCAGTTTCATCTCTTGTTTTCTCAGGCTCTCGGGATCTTTCGGTATATCCCGGCGGACACTTGGTGGTGTTCGGAGAAACATCTCAGATTTACTGGAAGTGAGAAATTGATCGTTCTGTTTCTGATATGGCCTTGCATTCAGGACCTCGCTGGATTTAGATAGAAGCGTATGGCTCTTTTTCTGTGGTGATGTGACTGGTGTAACGGTTGACCCAGGGGAATAGGTAGTAGTTGTGCCTGGTATGTATATATTATTAGATCTTGGTGGCAGTGGAGGTGCATGGTCTATCAAGTGCAGATTGATATCATTCTCAATATCCTTTGCCTCTTCAATTGGTGAGAATTTGGCAACCATTGGGTCTGAATTTTGGCGCTTATGTCTTGTTCTCCTGGGTGACGCTTGGGGTGAAACACGTATCGTTGGTGGGATACCGGGTATTGTTTTACCTTTGGAAATATCAGCTCTAGGAGGACGTGGAGGTGCTGCGTCACCCGATTGGGATAATACATCAGATATGTCGAGAATGGGCGATATTTCTTCCTGTGTTTCTTGAGCAATCGGTCGAATTAAATTTTGTTCAACTCGTTTTTTATCCAGCTCCTTTTCATACCTTTCTAGAGTTTCTTTTTGTTCTTTTTCAGCAAGCCTTAAGCTCTCTAGTTTTGCTTCCAGTTTTTGTATTTCCTCTAATTCTTCCAATTGCATTTTTCTTGACATGGTCACAATTTTCATTTCTTCTGTTAATCGATGTCTTACTCTCTTCATTGGAAGGGGGACCTTTACTCCGTGAATATTTACAATCTCCTCTTGCTTTGGTTTTGGCGGTAATTTAGGTTTATCTCTAGCTTTTCTGATTTCAATTTTCTCAACATGAGGTTTGTCTTTACCTTGTAGCGTAATCTCAACTACCTCTTCGTCACTGTCACTGGCCACTCGTGATAATGTTTTAATACTCTCTACACGATCTACCCTGCCATTCTTTGTTATTTTGTTTTTTAGATCCATCGGAGGCGTACCATCTCTTTTTTGTGGTTGTTGCTTAGGTGGAGGAGTGATTCTCCTTGAGGGCAATGGAGGAGGGTCATTTTCGTCTGCGTCGGGAGGCAGTGGTGGAAGTTTTCTCCTGATCTTTTTTGGAGTGTCCTTTGGACTTGGACTGGATTTTTCCTGAAAAGTAACTTGTTAAATAATGATTGATATATCGGATCATATGATTGATAACTTAGTTGACTAGATATGTTCATCACAGGCTGGTATCGAAAGATTTGTCCGCTGTGACAGAGCATGCTATTTTTCATAAAAACACTAAGAATGCTTCACGATTTATTGTTTAACTCATATGTTTCGTTATATCAAAGATAATTACTTACTCCATGCAATGGATATATCATTTGCGTGTAACCTTCACTTCTGTTTGAAGTCCAATAACGCTAGGAGTAAAATCTATTGAAAACGGCGCCAGAGTATCAAACTCTAAAATGTACCATTTCTTTTTTAACTTTTTAATGGCATGATATAGTGACACGATAATATTAACATATGTTTTAAGCATAACTCTGAATGTATTAATGAGATATTAATGCATTGGGTCTTTTTAATTTTTTAATAAAAAATAATATTAATATTTTTTGTCCACTGTGACGGAGCATTTTCACAGTTAACATTTGCAACTGCTCCGTCACAGCGGACAAAAAATTAAACATTATTTTTCATAAAAGAATTAAAAAGACCAAATACATCAACATCTCATTTATACCTTCATAGTTATGCTGAAACCATGTGTAGATATTATCGTGTCACTATATCGTGCCATTAGAAAGTTAAACAAGAAATGGTACATTTTGAAGTCTGATACTCCGGCGCAATTTTCAATAGATTTTCTTCCCAGCGTAATTGGACTTCAAACAGAAGTGATAAAGTTACCCGCAAATGATATATCCATTGCATGGAGTTAGTAATTTTGTATGGTATAACGAAACATATGAGTTAAAAAATAAATCGTGAAGTATTCTTAGTGTTTTTATGAAAAATAGCATGCTCCGTCACAGCGGACAAATATTTCGATACCAGCCTGTGTTCATTGTTATTTTATCGTTATCATTCATAATTGTGCATTTCAGCTGTGCCTCTATTGCTCAGATTGAACGCTAAATGTTGTCCCTTCTTTTAAACTATTACTCATGCAATTTGAAGTTAGACAACCAATAATTGACGATTTTTCAATACAGAGTTTGACCTACCTTTTCGGGTTCCTTTTTCTCCCATTGAGACTTCCGTTGCCTTACCGAAACAGTCGACTGTGTCGGTTTATAAGTTGGCGAGTGCGCTTTAGGTGGGGAATCCTCGGAATCAGGGGGTGTGACTGGAGATGGATAGCCATATGGTTCTTCGTGGCTGTCATGCTTTCTCTGACTGTAGTCTTTCTTATATGTGTCACTTGCATGTGGCTCGAGAGGAGAGGTAAGGAGTTTCTTATAAGGGGAGGTATTAGGAGCTTCTTCTGCTTCTATGTGTTTTAAACGATCGGGGTGTGGTTGGGCTTTTAAATCCTTGAGTCTGCGTACTGGGGATGCTGATTTATCTCTTCTTTCAGGTGATCCCCTCGTGTCATATTTAGACTTACTAGGCATTGTTTGTACTGTTTGTGCAGCGTACTCCCTTGTAGGTTTATTGGCTGTTTTTACAATATCACGTTTAACCTTAGTTTTTTGTTCACCTCTCAAAATGTGCTGTGCTTTTGGTTCCATTGAGACATTTGGTCTGGGTTTAATGACAGGCTTCTTTTTAAAATCAATCTCTGTGGCTAAAATCTCGGGAGTTGGTTGTGGCAAGGTTCGTTTTACTTTCTTAGTTGATTCAGGTGTTGACTTTGATTTATTCCCAGGTGACGTGCTAAGTTTTCCGATGGAATTGCCCTGCTCAATGACCTTGGATTGTGTTTGAAGGTCAGAATTGTTAACATGAATCAAAACGAATTCATCGTCATCATCTTCGCCTTCCATGGAAGGGTCGTATGTTCTAGGTTGTTGTTTCTGGTCCGTCGCTTCATCATCCTCATGACTATCATCTCCTTTAGCTAGGTCATCATCCCCAATCGAACCCATATACATGCACTTCCTGTTCTGTTCTTTTTCTTCAAGATGACTCATATCTAATACTTTCTTGTATCGTTTTAGTGGTGAGTTCATGTGGATTTCTTCGGGTGGAAGACATTGATTTAATTTGTCAATTGAAGTTGATGCTGGTGATCTCGGTATACGACCCTCTTGCTGAGCTAGCATATCTTCCTGTGCTGCAGCTTCAACAGAGGGTGAGACATCTAATATGGGTGACAGGTCAGTGATTGGAGACCAGTCATTTTGGTTTGTAGGAGGCTTAACCTTCTGACGTTTTTCGCCTTGGTCTATGGATTTCTGAGAAGGATCTGGGTAGTTTCCATCATCCTGGTGTTCCGCATCCTCTTGGTCATAATATTGAGGAGATGGTGGCGAGACGCTATCAGCATGTGGACTATTTGATTCTGGTGAAACCTCAAGATAATTATGTTCATCTTGAGAAACCTGAAGATTTGTTGGTGAGACGCTCAAGTTAGTAAGATAGTTAGTATCACTTGCAATGGACGCTGCGTACGATGCGATGTCCATTGTATCTGTTGGTAAAAGATGTTTTGCATTTTTTTCTCCAACACCAGTTTGATTCTTAGTAGTCTGATCGTACACCTTCTCTTCAGATTTTCTCTCGGGTATTTGATGATCAACATCAAGGAACTGGGGGGATATTGGAGACCTACTTTCACAGCTTCTAGGTGAATTGAAACCATCAATGAACATGTCTTCTCTTGAAAGGGGCCTGGATGGCGGTGATATGTCAGTATATGATGATGGAAAACGAGAATCTCTCGGGGAAACGGGTGGTGAAACACAACCCCTCAATGCTGAGAATGTTTCTTTTGTTTTTGGACTTCTAGGTGGGCTTTCTCTAAATCTCATTCTTGGACTCCTTGGTGGAGTTCTAGGGCTTGTTCTTGAAGACGGTGGACTGTGACTTCTATCGAAGTCTAGATCATCTGACTTTACTTTTTTAACGGCATGGTTTTCTTTTTTATCTAGTTTATATATCTCCTGGTCTGATTTTGAAAGTCGTTTGCCGCTTCTGTCAGAATCGGAAGACTGACTATGAGTATCTAGGGTTTCCTCATCCCCCTCGTCACTACTGTGTTGTCTTGATAACACCAGAGATTGTGGTCGATGTAACATTCGCTTTGACTGCTCATCTGATCTTACATGTTCGTCATTTATTTCCTTGAGGGTGTCGCTCCCATGTGATATTGGACTAAGACTCGGATCGTGTCTTTCAAGAAGTTCTAATTGACGTTTATACTCTTTTTCTTGCTTACTACCATTTACATGTTCTTCTTCTACCCTCTTGCGTTTCAACTGATCCTCATTTTGCTTTTCCCTTTCCTTTTCTTCCTTTTGTTTTAACAGTTTTTCTTGTTCTTGTTTGTTTAGGTCTTTCTTGTGTAACTCTTTTTGTTTCTCTAACTCCTTTTGTTTTTGTAACTCTTGCTGTCTATGTAATTCTTTTTGCTTTTGTAACTCTTGCTGTCTCTGCAATTCTTTTTGTTTTTGTACCTCTTGCTGTCTCTGTAACTCTTTTTGCTTTTGTAACTCTTGTTGTCTCTGTAACTCTTTTTGCTTTTGTAACTCTTGCTGTCTATGTAACTCTTTTTGTTTTTGTAACTCTTGCTGTTTTTGTAACTCTTTCTGTTTCTGTAACTCCTGCTGTTTCTGTAATTCTTTCTCTTTTCTCTTCTTTTCTTCCTCTTCTTTCAATTTTCTCCTACTTTCCTCTTCTTGTAAATATTTCCTTCTCTCTTCTTCCCTTTGTTTTATTCTCTTTTCCTCTTCATCCCGTTGCTTCCTCATCCGCTCTTGTTCATGTTTCCAGTGTTCTTCTTGTTGCTTCTGTCTTTGTTCTTCATTTGCAAGTTTCTTTTGATGTTCTTCCTCAAGTTGTTGTAGCCTCTTCTGTTCTTCTTTTTGACGTCGTCTTTGTTCTTCCTTTTCCTGTCTTAGTCTAATTTCCTCCTCTTTGTGCCTTTTTTCTAGTTCCAGTTCATCTCGTTTTAATTTTTCCTCTTGCTCTCTCTTTAGTTTAATTTGATTTTGAATTTCCTGTTCTTCCTGTTCAAATGCTAATTTTCTATGTATTTCCGCTTGACGCCTTTTAGAAAGTTCATCACTTTGTTTTTGTTCTCTTGCGATTTTCCTTTCTTGTTTCATTTTAGTGTATTGTTCATCTTCAGCCTCATGTCTTGCTTTTCTGTCTTCTCTTGTTTGTTTTTGTTTGTTCTTGCGATGGTCTGATTCCTGCTTTCTTCTGTATATTTCCTCCTCTTCCTTTCTCTTTAAATGTTTCTTTTGTTTTTCCTCTTCTTGCTTATGGAGCTGTGTTTTGTGAATAAGTTGTTCCCTTTCTTTTTGTATTTGCGCATTCCATTTGATATCTTCCTCTTGGTCTTGCAGTTTTTGCTGCTCTCTTGCATTTGCAAGGCGCTTATTGACATCTATCCAATGTTTTTCATCATCTTGTTGGGCTTTTACTGCATTTTGTTCCTGCTGAAGCCGAGCAGTTTTACTTTTTTCATGCTTCAAAATAATATTTTCATGTTCACCTTCTAGTTTTCTCCAGCTCTCTTCTTTTTTCTTTCTCTCCCCAAGCTGTAGTTTATATTGTCTTTCCATCATCTCCCACTGTTCATCTTCCTTAGCTTTCTGTTTCAATAGTTCCTTTTCCTCTTCCTCATCTCCCGCCTGGAGTTGAATCATTTGTTGGGTGTGCCGTAACATCATCATGTCTTCCTCTTCTTGTTGGCGTTGGCGTTCCCTTTCCCTTGTCATCTGGTTCATCGGTTTTCTTTGTTGCATTTTACGTTCCATCTCTAACTGCTCCTGGATTGCTTGCTTCTCCTGCTGTTGTTGGTGGATTAATCGTTGGCACCTTTCCTGTTTTGCTTCTTGGAACTTTTCAATATCTTTAAGCCGTTTCTGTTTTATCTCGTTGAACTGTTCCTCTAGTTGTTTCCATTTGTTGTCTTTTTCCTCTTCAATTCGTCGTTGTTTCTCAATGTCCTCTTTTTCTTTCCTTATAGTTTCTGCTTCAATCTTATTCTTTCTACCTTCTTCAATACGTTTATTTTGCTCCTGTTCTCTTTTCACTTGACGCTTGTGGCGATCTTTCTTTAGTCCCTCAAGGTAAAGTTCGTCTTTTCTCTCCCTTTCATTTCTAGCTTTATGAACTTTTTCATTTCTCGTGTTATTCCTTTCTTCAATTTGTTTTAATTCATTTTCCAAACAAGCTCTCGTTTCTTCATGTAGCTTCTCTAATTTTTCTTTTTCCTGTTTTAACTTTTCTTTCATTTCTTTATTTTTGCGATGATGCTCTTTGTCTTCTTGTTCTTCTCTTTGTAAAAGATCCTCTTCACTTTTTTCACGTCTCAATTTCATCTGAGTCAGGATCTCATTTTCAGATTTTTCCCAATCTTCTAGTGCCATTTTGTATTGTTCTCCGAATGCTAATTGTTCCCTTTTAATACGCTCTTCTTCCTGTTTGAGTTTTTGTTGGCGTTCTAGTTTTTGTTGTTCAAGTTGAAGGATCTGTTGTTCTTGCTCTCGACGTTTCTCTCTATGTTTTGATTCATGTTCTTTACGTTTTTGTTCTATTTCATCTTGTTTTTGTTTTAGCTCTAACTCCCTTTGTTTGCTTTCTTCTTCTAGACGCTGCTTTTTATCACTCAGTCGTTTTTGTTCTTGTCTTTGGCGTTTCTGTTCCTCTTGATATCTCTTCTGTTCTTGTAAGTACCTCCTCTCCTCTTCTTGAAACTTTTGCTCTTCCAATAATCGTTTTTGTTTTTCCTGATTACGAACAAAGTACTCACTTTTGTCTGAAAATGCAAGTACAGATACATGATATTAACAGGTCAATAACGAGGGGAATGAATTAATTGACTCAACTTTTGGATAATGAATCAAATTTCCGATTTGTAGAATAAATGGTTTTATTTTGTATGTCACAGATATTAACCGATTGGCTCTAAGTGACCTCAGCTAATATACTTGAATATGAGTAGGCCTGAAATTACCAAGTGCATTAAATAATGTCAATTTAATATTATTATGATTAATGGTAAACAAAAATTCATGTTTATCCTGTCAGACAAGGACAAGAATGTCAAAGAAATCGTGTCACTTGTTCAGTGATTAATCACAGGAAAACTATAGAAGCAGTGTGGTTTGGACATACCCGCATGTTTTTCGCTAAACCGCTCTTCAGATTGAGCCCTATCCTGTCTTTGCCTTGTCTCTTCCTCTTCGTCATATTCATAGTAACGGTCCTCAAGGTCACAAGGGACTGAACCATACCGTCCCCCTTGTGACTTATCTTGACCAGAAGGTGGTGTATCATCTTGTTCCGGCATTGAAGAAGTACGTTCGAGTTTCCCGGGTTTACTACCTCTTTTTGAAGACTTTTTGGGACTCTGGAATTATATATTGTATCCTTTCGAATAATACATTACACTCATAGTTGTTTTATAATATATCCTATTTCATGGATTTCGGGACATTTCTGATATTGCCTTTTTTCGAACATCGACGTTCTTTGATTTTACAATCACAACCTTGATTGCCCTTTATCATCTAAAGACTTAGGCAATTGATCTGAGATAATGGATGATTTTTTGTAGCAGTAATAGGGTGCCTTGTTAGAAGCAGTCATTTATAATATATCTTCCGAAACCATTTATTGCCATTTAAACAGTTTGTACGCAAACGAGTAAACATAAAAGCATTATACTGCGAACTAAGATTATATATCAGAAAATATAACTGTGGTCGATTTTAGAGGCAAAACTGAGCGAATAGCGAACTGATGTGACAAATAGGGCACATAGACAGTTTTGGTGTATAGAAATTCAAAGAAACCAGATCTTCAATTAAAACTTTTGAAAATCCCAATGTAGAATATGTAGGGTAGTGGCAGAAATGTTAAGCACGGTTGGTTAATGGATTCCCTCATCCATTAAGCGGCTTTACAGTGTTGTGTTCCTCTCACTAATTTATCATCAGGGAATTACGTGGTGTAAATCACATTCCAGCAAAATGAGTTCCCAAATCGTAGTTTTTCATGATTTGTGCTGTTTTGCATGTTACTCGAGATCTATCGATTCATGATTTTTATATCATTGGAATTGGGTACTGGGCTATATTTAACATTTATTATTGATCAAGGAAAATAGAAACTATAGACAAGGAACTAGCTTGATCTACGCGTAGATGTAACTGATTCACACACTCACATAAAGTAATTGTGCCATAATATGCTGATTCTTGATGAAACAATAAATTTGTCTGTCCATTGAACAGATACCCCTGTTCGTCCATAGCACTTCAATGAAACAAAACAAGCATCCATTTCAACAATAAATCCACATTACTAGTTGCCAAGCCTTCACTTATCACCGAGACAAACCACAATGTTCACCACACATAAAACCTAAACGTCAGTCACTAAACCGAAACGGATCACATTCTGTATGCCCAACAACCATTAAACTGAAACAAACCACATTGATCGTAGACCAACAGGCACTTAACTGAAACAAACTACATTGATCGTAATCCAACAGGCACTTAACTGAAACAAACCACATTGATTGTAGACCAACAAGCACTTAACTGAAATAAACCACATTGATCGTAGACTAACAGACACTTAACTGAAACAAACCACATTGATCGTAGACTAACAGGCACTTAACTGAAACAAACACATTGATCGTAGACCAACAGGCACTTAACTGAAACAAACCACATTGATCGTAGACCAACAGGCACTTAAGTGAAACAAACCACATTGATCGTAGACTAACAGGCACTCAGCTGAAACAAACCACATTGATAGTAGACAAGCAGGCGCTTAACTGAAACAAACAACATTGATGGTAGACCAACAGGCACTTAACTGAAACAAATCACATTGATCGTAGACCAACAGGCACTTAAATGACATAAACCACATTGATCGTGGACCAACAGACACTTAACTGAAACAAACCACATTGATCATAGACCAACAGGCACTTAACTGAAACAAACCACATTGATGGTAGACCAAAATGTACTTAACTGAAATAAACTACATTGATCGTAGACCTACAGGCACTTAACTGAAACATACCACATTGATGGTAGACCAACAGTCACTTAACTGAAACAAACCACATTGATGGTAGACCAACAGGCACTTAACTGAAACAAACCACATTGATCGTGGCCTATCAGGCACTAAACCGAAACAAATTAATCACGCTGATCGGTTGTAAACATGTTAAAATACTTACACCAAATTGAGATAAACCTCCTTCATCGCACTCCTTACTCTGCACTTGTTCCTGGTGTGTCCTCGCGTTCTGCTCTCGCTCAGTCTTCAGGTACCTCTCTTTTCTACATCTGTGGCACAGCCACTCTTGGAGCTAAAAATATTAAATATTGGAGGTCATATTTCGTAATAAAAGGCGAAGGGGACAATATTAGAACATTGCACACGATTTGTGTCCATTCGGAAATAAACATATATGCAAACATACACACACTGAAATAACTCTGACAGATGTACTATTTTAGTGATACATCGCAACGGTACACTGGGGCACATTTGGACACAAACGTAAAAAGATCAACAGATGAATTGAAGAATATATCTCATTTAGTCAACAAAGGAACACAGAATCGAGACTGAGCATTTGATTGATATCGGTTTATTTGAAATTGCTTTCAAGTGCAGCGCTAGCCCCTGGGACTTTAATCATAAAGCAATTTAGAATGATTAATTCTGGTCCAAATCCCATCCTTCGTTCCAGAATTCTTGAAAGGCATATAACTACATGTAATATTGAGATGTTTTGGATGTCAAACATCGCAGTCAAAAGCCATAAATTACCATTTATGAGCCAAATTATGTTCTCAATTGAATTTCCCTTAGTATGTCGCCTATATGTGCCAGATATATTGTGGAATTGTTACTTTTTCTCTGCTTGGGGTATATTTGAATGAGAATACATACTACGACCAAGTGTATCATCATCCCAACTAATAATTCCATTTGAGTTGGATGTGATCATTTAAACTGTTTGTGTTTTAACTAAAGAGGATGACATTTATCTCTCTTCAAATACCATTAATCGTCAATATCACATCGGAACACCCTGACAACAGTGAAGTCAGATACCGTTGTCACTAATGGCGGCCACAGCTTCAATTTGATTTTCATTAACTACATGTTTAATATCTGCACCTAGATTAAATTCATCAATCCAACAATCAATCAAAGTGTCTTTCTACTCATCGTATAGTTAAATATGTTCTACCATAGGAATAAGCCTTTAATTTTACCGATCAAACTATGACACGGGACAACGGATACCGTGTAAGAAAAATAATCATATATCTATCCTTTCTCCAGTAATTATTTGAAATTCAGATTCTGTTGTCATTGATGATATGGAAGACAGCATATTGTGGCGATTCGCAACCACATTTGATCGGAATTGGGATTTCATATAATACACGTTATTTAAAGATTAATACATGCACAGAATCAGCGACGATAAGGTCCCTTATAATGAGAACCAAGTGATTTAAGAGTTAAAGCGACGATTACGTCCGCCATTTGGGACAACGGTATCTGATTTTACCGTTGTCAGGGTGTTACGGTGTGTATATAAGCCGTTTAATCGAGGACAAGCGTTTGACTGTCTTAAAACAAACAATTAAAGTGATGAGCTGAAGGCGATCCTTTAACTCTAATATCAAATAAAGAAATGAGTTACAGAAGAGCCTTTAACAGTCTGATATCGGCTAAGAGTTAGATCACGAAGTTTGATTAATAGCCGGGATTAGCTTAATGTTGTAGGTAATTACATTAAATTCTCGATTGGAAATTACCACCGTGAAGGTAAAATGAGCTTTGGAAAAGGAGTCAAGGACGTGAATTTTAAGACTTGCAAAAAAGTAGATAACAAATCAAAATTAACGTGGTCGTAATATAACGCAACAAAGGCTTAGTGTAAAGGTCAGCGTATGTCAATATACTTGGATTTTGTCACCATTGAAAATCAAATTTCCTTCACTGAACCTTGCCACCATTGAAAATCTGTTTATCATATGCCACCATTGAAAATTTTATATTTTACACCATTGAAAATCTTTTGACTTCTTTTTAGTTTTTCACCACTGAAAATTATATTCATAGTTTTTCACCATTAAAATCGAATTGACTTTATGCTAAACCTAAACTAGTTGGTAACGGCCGGTTCAAAAATGTGTTTCGAATATCCCCGTTCATACTTTATCAATGTCTGATCTTAAACTAACTAACAGCCACAACCAGTAACTAAAATCAATGAAGGAAATACGTCTGTTAAATAGAAGCCGTCCATTAGCCATCGATTCCTTTTAGTCCTACTGCCTGTCCTTACACAGGAACATGGAATGTAATCGAAAAAATTATAACAAAAAGGGTGTGTACACATTCCGACCGAAAACGTTTCTTGTGGGCATGCGCAGTCAGACATTGTCAAGCATTGGAATACCCGATTATATCCAAATGATATTCCAAAGAACATTATTTATGAATTAGCCGTTTTGGTATACGATAAGGGTGTAGCGTAATTTAATGTATTTTCTTTGGAGTATGGTGAAAATCCAATCGACATTATGCCAATTTGGCTTGCTATGGACCTATAGAGACGGGTGGTAAATCAACTTGAATGATATCTTGATTGGAGAGGATTGAATAACATCAACTGGCCTAAAGATACACGCGAGGACCTCGGGGCATTGTCCCTAAAAGACTATACAGAAGACCATCTAAATCACAGCGACTGTACCTCCCTGTACCTATTTACGCGTGGCTGCTGAACGCACTGGGTATGGTAAAACGAAAGAGCAAGGAAAAATCAGCTAATTTATCGTTCTTAGTCACGTGGTATGTTACATGCGCGGTTAAAATCTCGTGCGTGAAGCCGTACCACTATACCCTTTGCATTCGTTTGACTTCACTTCACAAAGAGAGCTTCGTCTTTTAACTAGACTCTGCACGCAGGGTACCGTACCACAACCATTTCCCATCCTGAGTGTACCGTACTCCTAAAAAATGATATAACTTACAAATTGGCTTAGTTAAAATAGTGACAAACCTGGATTTTCAGAGTGTGTACAGACATTGTGACAGCTATGAAAATCACCACCGTGTTGTTATGTGTTCTTATAGACGTTTTTGTTCGCCCTTTCGCTGTGCCGAGTCCCACGTGGTTTAGCAGCCACGCGTAACCGATACGTTGAATATAGCCCGTATGGGAATAACGCAGATGCGAGTAGGTAGTTATATGATTCACCACCAGATGGCTCGTTCGGGTCAGATAGCATGGCGGGTATAGTAGAAAGTTACCTTTAACTTAAATTACATCTATTTGCGTGGTTCAATTTTCATATAACCCTTATCTAATAGTTATGCAAATTAAAATATGTCCAGTAAAAGAAAATGTTATTTGTCCAATACAAGATAATTCACTTTGTGATTTTGTAACATGGGGTCTATGGGAATCAACCCGAACAAGAAGTCACATTTTCCAAAAAATTAAATTTTCAAAGTTGATAGACAATTTTCGAAACCATATTTCTAGATGTACTTTTACATGCAGATTTCAAATATGACATCACTTTGACTGAATTTTGAATATTTAATGACGTAAATCAAGATTATTTCTACTCGCATCTAGTCTATTGAATAGCCAGCTAGATGAGTTGAGATACAAGCGACCAAGATACAATGTGCTTTGAAACTAGCATAAGACCATCTTGGGTCCATGAGATAATATCCTTCAAAGGCTATAGGTAGCGTAATCCTATCATATTGACAAATGTCCTGAGATACATGAGACGTCTCTGGAAACTAAAAAAACATTGTCCTAAAGGGTTATTAGATTAGACAATATACAACCAACCCTCTCGGGATCAGGAGCCAATGGCGATAAGATCGGATGGCTGTTTAGGTCTATTGAGATAAGAACGTGTTAGCATATATTACAGGATCTCAAAACATGGAAAGGAAACATTTTAGCTTCCTTGCCATAACATTAATTTAAAAGATGGAATTTCTATTTTTCCTTATTAGCATAACGAGCGAATCTTTGAAAATTAGCAATTATAAAATGGTAAATGAGGCTGCATTATTCATTACACTGAGACACAGCGCCTAGCAACATATATAAGTACATGTAGATGATTTAGAAAAGTAAAAATTACATCCAAAAGTAGTTAAGGCCTTATTCCGTTTTAAATTGATTCAGCACAATGTGCAGCCAGAGGGACGTAACGTGTACGATCATGAAAGCTTGGGCGCAAATATAATGAAAGTATTTAGGTATTTCTAAATTTAAAGACATGGCAAAGCTAGTGCAATAATGAAAAAGCGTAGTTTAAGGATTAGTACACGGGTTCATGTTTGTGCAACTATTTTTATAATGACGCCTTTTGGAGGTTGTCAATATTCCAAAATGGCTGTCGGAACACACTCTTAGCACATGAAAAGACATAAAATCGATAATAGTTTTTGCATACTAGTAATTGATTCGATACTTTTGAAAACTAACACATTATTAACATTCATATATATTTTCTTTGATTTTCATTTCCTCTATCATTTTTCTTAAGTACGATATCTGGTATTTTTCATGCACCTGTAATGTTAAAGTACCTGTCAGCTGTTTAGCGGCCATTTTGAATTAAACTGGGTCATTATGCTACTTTTCATTTATAGCTTTTTCATCATAGCTTTCCTTCAAAACTTTTTGTGACCATTTTGTGTTTCGATGTTTGATATGATATGATGGTCGTTTGCCTAATCTACTCGTCAGGGAGTTCGCAATTGCCCCCCCCCCCCCACACACACACAATATACTGTATCTATGTCAGGAATTTTGAAATCCCTGCGCATGGGTACTAGGCTTTGTACTAGAGCCCTGGTAACCTCTCGCGAGTGTACCGTTGCTTCAGAAACTGCACAAACTGGATATTTCCCCAGGGTAACTAAAGTGTGATTGTATTCATTTTTATCTACAGCACTTGTTTGCTGTAATGCCGTTATTTAACACAATTCAAATGGAATCAACTAGTTTCTAATCTACGTTCTCTGTCAATGAGGTTTCTTTGACATAAACAGCGTATATGGTATGATGATCCATCAAAACAATAGCACGTTCGTGGTCGTTTTTCCCATTTTGCACTCTGCGTTTTTAGCTTTGTCCCATCATGATAAACCATGACATTTCTTTTCAGTTGAAACAGAAAGATCCCAGGAGTATGAGAATGGCTTTGTCCAATCATAACTTTGTGTGAGGAAATGGGGATTCATACACACGAAGATAAGTTCATCTTTGAATTCTGGGTATTATCCCCCCTCTTACATGTAGGCCATACAAAGGATTTATCCAACCAGGATAACGATATACTTGTACAGGGTGGGCCAAAAAATTTTGCAACCTTTTTAGAAGGCAAAAAAAGTAACATAACATTATGGTATTGACATGAAATTTTTTTTACAGAAACTTAAGGATAGGCATATTTTACCATTAAAATACTTAAGCTTATACTGACTTCAAATTTTTTGTCAGATGTTAATATTACTGGTAAATTGTTCATGTGTCCGAGATTTACCGATTTTCCTAGAAAATGTGATTTTCTATAATTTTATTGGCCCACCCTGTATAACTGTGAGTGATATGAAATGAGATGTGCCTGAGGACGATGAAATCATTCTGCAATCTAACAGAGCCAATGTAGCATAAAAGTGGATAAAATCATACGAAATTGACATCAATGTTTTGTTAACGAGAATTTATGGACGGCACAATGAAGTTAATGGACAGTAAACGAACACTTAACCCTTGCCATAACCCTCATTCTAAAAATCGATAAGCAATGTCGTAACTGGACAATGTACGCAAAGTATTCCAAAGTGTGTACTCAGATTTTGATGAAAAATAAAATCTCAGTAGAGGTAAATATATTTGAAAATAGAAAAGAAATTGATCTAGCCGATCAGATATTATTCTAATGTCATCGAAGATTGGCATAATGGGCTAGTTACTTAGCTTGTATTCGCGAATGCAACTTTAGGCTACCGGCTAGCGGCTTGATTGAAAGTTGATGGCAAACTCATTTAAATATGAATATTACCTGCCGTGTTTTCCGGTAGCTGCAAGCTATAGCGGCAAACCCAATCGCTGACCTAAATAACGGGTCAATCTGCGATCCGTTCGTTTATTAAACCGAGCGGTTTTATCATAATTGACCGTTCATAGGCATAAAAAGCATGCGATCACTGTTCGTCAACTAACGGATTGGTCGTTAAATCAACTTCAAAATTAATAGATTAATACGGTAGCTAACAGCTGAAAGTTGCATTCTCGAATACAAGCTTAGTTACGCTTCTAAAACATCAATATATTAATAGATGAATGTACCAACACTTACCTTTGTGCTTTTTGACTGATCAAACGACCCACAGTCTGAACAAACGAGAATCTCGCATGACACACAAACATTTTGATCGTTTCTCCTGCCTTCTTCATCCTCCCGCAGCTCAGTGGTCTGACATATGGGGCACCTGTACGTCTCATTCGCATGTAGGGCCATATTAGCTTTTTCTAACGTTGCAAGTGTCTGCAGAGGGCTGTCGAAGTCATCGCCATAGTTTTCGTTAATCTCCCTGTAAAAATGGATTCATGTAAATGAGAGGTATATTTACTAGATGAGAAAATGAGAGACATGTAGTTGTTTTTCATATCTGAATTGAAAATATTAAATTTATTTCTAGTAATTCAAACACACTCGACTGCACTGCCTTAATACATATATTATATGTCCGTTTGCTTTTGGTAGTTGCTAGCTTGCTTGATTGGGCTATCTCGTGCTGCAGTTAAATATTCTTCTACATTAAAGGACTCATCGTATCCCGAAGGAGATATTAATCATAACCCTTCTAGACTGCACGATTTCAAATCCCTGAGATGTTTTTTAATGAATTGTTTATGTTGTTATGACCCATTCGGATACTCATAGCATCTTTCTGTTTCACCTGACACATCTCAGGGCTGAAAAGAAATGATCGAGATGTCATCGTTTATCATGATGGTGATGACCATGCAAAATCAAAATCATAGATATTTAGTAGCTTAGTTTAATATATTCTCAGCAACCTTTTCTCTTAGCAGCTGCAATGAAAAAGCACCGATGCGTCACTACCGGTGATGTTTATATTACGAAAATGGCCGAAGCTTCTAGGAACCAATCAAATTCCTTGCAGGGTGAGGATAAGATCTTCGGCCATATTCGATTGCAGTAAAAGCATGTTCGGCCATCTTCGGTATCACGAAGATGGCCGAAGATGTTTCAAGAAACCAATTCAATTCCTTGCAAGATTAGGGTCCAATCAAGTTAGTAATTTTATAAGGGAGCGTGCAAACAGACTTATGACAAAAATTAAGTTGATAATGTTCTGGATATACCCCCTTTCTTGATTGATGAAAAAATTGATTTGCATTTGTAAATTATGAAATGTGAACACTCGGGATTACATCATATAACATTTCCCGCGGGTGAGTTCTACATTTATTCAAATATCCTGTATTTTGTTAAAAATCCATTAACACCAAGCAAACGAAAGAAAACCTTTAACCCCTCGCCCCCTAACAATTACTGTTTATTATCGTCAATCAATAAATTGATGTTTTCTATCATCGATTCACAAAACTTCTTAAATCGATGGCGTAGCCGAGAGGCAGCAAATGGTAAAATTATGAAAACAAAATTTTCAAAAATATGTTAATCTCAAATGGGATCTGAATAAAATTGGAATACTTGATCAATTATCAAGTATTAATCAAAGATTGGTGATGTAGAAATAGCCAAATTAGAACTGATATTGACTCCCTGTCAAATTTCGTAATCATTATCAAATAACCTAGAGAGAAACGAGTTGAAGAACTCTTGGAAAATAGCCATGTTATGATGACTGAACGGAAGAAAAGATTGTAACATATTTTAAAAGGTTGCCCTTAACACGTCTTAATCCGATCTATACCCCTATACCCTTTATCGACCGAGCTTTGTCTATTAACTGTAAAACGGAACATAATGTAAAACCTATCGGATCCGAACGCCACTAGTGCAACCGGACAAAGTGTTCAAGTTGGCAGGTGTTCACATTTCAAGTTTTTTTACCATAGAATTTTACGGCAGACAAAACATGAGACCGAAAAGGTGTACGCATTGAGAGGTGTTCATAATTAGAGAAGTGTTGATCTCAATAGACCTAAACAGCCATCCGATCTTATCGCCATTGGCTCCTGGTCGTAAAACCAGCTGTGATCGGCAGAACTCAGTCGTTGAAAGTCCCTTTTAGAATTGCTAAGTAAAACAATGTCGACTGATTTTTATAATAAATTTGAGCTTAGTGTGTACAAAATCAATGAATCAACAAAAAAAAACCGTTGATATTTGAAAGCCCTCTTACAAATCTTACGAATGGTGGTAACCATGGTGATCGACATTAAAGGAAATGACCGCAGACATATAAGTCAAGTGTGGAATTGAATAAATCTAATTATGACATTAGTTTGGAGTTAATTGAATCGGCTTTGATCCTTGTTAGCTACAGACTTTATTTATTTGTAACTGGCGATGACAACAACCAACTACCATCCTCAATTAAACGAACTGGTGGAGGCGTGAAACATCAGGACAATACTGTTTCCATTTTCATTGCAATCGGACTGATTGGGAGTCGAGTGAACGAAGATGCTCTGTTTTTGTATAACTCTGTTGTTTGAGACCATGAACAAAAAAGGTCATTTAATTTCAAGGTACGCGCTGTCGTTCGTTTTTTCCTATACTATACCTTCTTGTTTGGTTTATAAGAAATTCTTATTTACTTTCTTGGCAAACTAGATCAGAGACAGGATACTATAATAACGAATAAAGTACTATTTATACCAGTCTGTTTTATTTGTTAAAGTAATTTACAAAAGCTAACAAAAAATTATATATCCGATGGAAAACGTTATCATTTCCTGAGCGCAAGTTTTGTAAACGTCATAATTTCGTGAGTGTAACTGTCAAGAAAATGATGCTGAATAATTTTCAATTCAATTGTAATGGTGAATTGCTTCCTCTGCTAAAAGAAACTAACCCACAAGACCTAGCAATGAACATGCAAGGGTATTGATCCTTTTCCTGTTTTCCAATTTCCCATTCTATAATCGTGAATATATGAAAGCAATTTTCAGAGAAAATGAACCTGCTCGCGTACCCTTTTCTTCGAGTGTTCTCTAAATGATTAATCGAGTGTTTTCGCCTTTGGGTTCCTCCAATTAAAACACACATTTAACGATCTCTTAATTCAGGATGTCCTGTTAGATAAGATAAAGATTTAGGACCATAGGGTCCGATTTCTTCGGAATTTAACGACAGCTTCAATGAACGTTTCCGTAAGAGAGCCATTCCAATGAATGTTGATGAATTATAAGCCTTGATAAAGCTCAGACCCTTAATCTATTGTAGAAGCTATTATTTGCCATAGTACAGTAGGCTATATCAATGCGTTGTGCATTCAAGGACGTTGCAGAGCTAGAAGTCATTCTTTATTTTTCCTAGAACGACTTCACAGTGTCGTATTAGACAGTTCTACGCTATCACCTACAACCGTACCCGCTGCATGACGAAAGACATGAAACAACTAGAATGCTGAATATGATTAAATGCCCATTTTCGTTTCGAATTCCAATCTGCAAAACAAAAACTCGACTGAGCTGAACAGTCATTCAAGGCGAGATTATTCTTTTGTCAAATTAAAACTTGCAGCTTGATCACAGTTGATCATTCATTGACATGTTTTGGAATGTTTCTCATATAGGAGATATTTTTAGATTGTCATCAAAGGCAGAGCACAACTCACATCTCATTTAATATAAAATTGCTTTGTTTCTGTAACTTACTTCCCACTTCCCAGTAGCCCTATATAACATCATTAACCAAGAGTCAAATCGATTATATCGAGCCATGGTCATATGGCATATAATTAAGCAGTCGTTGATAATGTGGTAAGACTATCAGATACTTGGTAATGGAAGCAGAATCTGCCAATCTCCTAACATTTCTTTTCAGATCAATCGAACCTCAATCCTTCTCTCAAGAGTGAGTTTTTGTAAGCCGGTGTAAAAGGGTAGGAGGTCCTCTCAAATTATGGTCCTACTCTCCATTGATTTATATGGTGACCTAAATACAACTCGTTCCCTCATTATCTTATACACAATCAGGGCCAGTAAGGGCCGTTAAGAAAGGTGACCATAATCCCTGGGGGACCATCATTTCTTTCACACCGGTATACAACGAACGAACTGCTTTTGGAGATTTTTGAGAATCTACGAAACATCATATTATATGATTTTTGGGGCCAAGTTGAAGAGCCCAATTATCCTTATTTTCTGAATGGGTGCTTCTATACTATATCCGTTTAGTTTTAATAGCCCCCGCTCCCTCCCCACTCGCACTCACCCTTTACTCGCCATCGCCAAGTTAAAGAGGATTAAATATCTTCTAAATGATCAATTTTTAATATGTAATAATTTCTCTTCTTTCCCTCTGGCCGATACAACACTTCGCAACGATTTCAGAGATTGTCAAATCTAGTCAACTAACGTGTGTTCTATAAGTACTGACGTCAGCAGACATAAAATTCTTATTAAAATCGAATATATCAGTCAACAAAACAATAGAAGGTTTCCTTGAAAAGGCGGTTTAAGATTGCATGATATTCTGGTATTGACAGGACTTAATTAACTAGTATTGAAATTGCACATTCGAAATAGAGAATACTCAGGTTCCAAATTAACAGATTAATCAACCTTAGAAAATTGAATATTATACAGATGTGCGAGGATGTACTTTTTTGTAAATGAGGGGAAGTGTTCCGAACTAATATAATAGAGGTTTATTGGATTCAGTTGAAGGATATCTCAGCGACTAATATGATCTGTGCATAATTATCTACTCCGCGAAGCTTGTTTAGATGTGAAGCCTTACCACTGTATAGCATTGTGAATAATTGATTTTTGGTCCATGGGGTGCATTAATAACTGTGTATTGTGTTCAGACAGTGTATGCATGGAGTTCTACCCCATGAGAAAATGTACATTGATCGGACGTTCCCGTATGACGAGAGCGTTGATTATGACAAAGTGTTCGTTGAAACAAATACACATTAATTGCTACGATTAGGCATCTAATTTCCTCCTAGCTCATACGTTATCACTTTGCGGTGTGACCAAAGCAAATCGTTGCAAAGTGTATTTAATTTTAGACTAAATTTAGGCCTTATGTCTCCATATCCACGTTCTGCCGCTTCCAACTCCATAATACTTACCCAACCAAACAACCCAGAGGATCTACTAACCAAACAACCATCTGGTGTGTCTAAACCAAACAGCCCAACGATACCACCTAACCCAACAACCTCACGGTGGTACCCAACCAGACAACCTAACAATACAAAATAATCCAACTACACCTCATTGGAATACTCAACTAAACAACGCAACACAGTACTAATAAACCGAACAACCCCATGATGTTATCCAACTAAACAACCCAATGACACTATTTTACAAAACAACCCCGTTGTGGTACTCAACTAAACTTTACTAACTACTGTAGTGATCAAAACAACCTCTTGGTGCTACCCAACGAAACCCTACAACGGTACCAGCTAACCTAATGACCACATGGCACTATCCAGTATCCAACCAAACTACCCACAGGTACTCGCCAACCAAACAACCCCATGGTGCTATCCAACCAAACAACTCCACGGTACTGGCTAACCAAACAACTCCATGGTGCTATCCAACCAAACAACCCAACGGTACTAGCTAACCAAACAACCCTATGGTGCTATCCAACCACAAACAACCCAACGGTACAAGATAACCAAACAACCCAATGGTGCTTTCAAACCAAACAACCCGACAGTACTAGCTAACCAAACAACTCCATGGTGCTATCCAATCAAACAACCCAATGGTACTAGCTAACCAAACAACCCCATGGTGCTATTCCACCAAACTACCCAACGGTACTAGCTAACCAAACTACCCCATAATGCAATCCAAACGATACTACTGAGTATCTCGTGTTGGATCTTTGAGATGCTATAAGATGTTGAACCATCAATGATAGAATCAACATATAGCATCATTTTCTAAATAGAGTGGGGGACACTTTGACATGAGATGATTCATACATATTCATTATTCAGAGTGAATCGGCTTTTAGATCAACATTCACAAGAAGAGTATTGGATAAAATATTGGCACTGTGCTCTGAAAGAGTTTGTAAGATCGTTGGAATTTGAAGATAATCCATCAGAGGCCATTGATCGCAATTGATTATGTGACAAATTATTCTCTCATAGATTCTCCCACAATATGCCTTTGCTCTTGATTGCGATGATAGAATTTACTTCACGTTTATGTAACTATGACTGATAAAAGAGAAAGATTCACGAATGATAATTCTTTGTTAACCATTTTGTATATGTGACCTTTATGGCTTTCGTTGTCTGTGGCATTTAAGGGTGTCTGATGTATGACCTACCTTACTCTTTGCTCCTCCAGTTCTTGCATTTCTCTGGCCCTTGCTATTACGGCAGCGATCTGAGACTTCTCGTCTTCACTTAGATGACTCATATCGGGGTCAGGTGCCCCTATGCCCACAAATCCTATCGATGAACCAGCAGATGAGCGCCGAGAACCCATGGAATACTGACTTATAGAGCGGTGTTCAGAAGGATGTTCCGATGCGGGTGTTCTATCCCCTCCTCCAACACTTCCTGCAAAACTGGAGCCAGGCCCAGGTCGTTCGCTGAAGCTTCCAGCAGTTGGGTATCCCGTTCCTGACCCCGCACCAGACATACCCTCACCGCCTCCTTCCATTCCGTGACTTTCTTCGTTACCCATATTAATATAAAGCTAACCCTCAATGGGCTTGGAAGTTTGTGATGATGAGAGTCCTAGTAGTAGTAGGCCTAGGCTTGTGTTCAACGCGTAAACAATCCTTCCATTTGGGTAAGAATTATTTCAATCACGGCGCATCAGCATCTGATGGAGTCTGCGATGACTCAACTATGCTAAACACTCACGATAAACCATCATAAAGAACACGATCGAGACCCCAGATAAATCCTAGTTTTTTGTAATACAGCAAGCACAGAGCGCCGGTTTGATGAGGCCGCCTTCCATTTGGAGAATTCTTTTAGGTTCCACTTACTTATAATTCTTCCTCACATATTACGCGATCAATATTCTCCAGAGTTCTACTGCCAGAACCCCGTTCAATATTCCAGTTCCATCGATAAACAGCTCAACCTAGCGCTATATTACATCTCCGATACCCCAGCCACATTGCAGAAAATAGTATCAGTAAATGAGGTAATATCAGTCAGCACGGCAGCTAATTCCAAAGAGTGATAAAACAACTCGTTAATTGAACGACGGGAAATTGCTTTTGTTGGCATGTGACTTACAGTAGGACGTGTTATATAACTCATATAAATAATGTATATTTACGAATCATGTTAAAGTTTGACCAAAACAGAATATGGAAGCTTTGTAGTTGAATATAACGAAGGTCCATTCATAATAAGTTCATTCATAATTGATAAAAACGACAGCACAAATGCGAATTGAGCAAAAAAGTAACTTAAAAGGCAAGCTGTTGTAATTCTCATCCTAATTAACCCTAATAAATTCATTTCACAATGAAATGTAACTTTCAATACTATACATGTAGGTGGGATTAATTTTCACTGGGGAGGTCTTTCAATACTAGATGAGGTCTTTCAATAATATGTGAGATCTTTCAAAACTAGGTGAGGACTTTCAATACTAAGTGAAGAGATTTAAGCTTTGACCTCAGAAAAGAAGATGTATCGATTGTTTATTTTGTCTATCGTCAAATCATAAAGAATCAAAAAAATTCTGGTTCCGACCTTTTGCCCAACAAGGCACAAGGTGAACAATATCGTACCTAAAATATATATTTGCTATAGCACTCTTGGCTTGTTGACACAAAAAGCCGCCGAAAGGTTAGGCCTACTTCTTACCATGTAACATGTGTAAAAATTTGTTCCATTTAGTGGTTTTTCGTTAAAACTTCCAAAATGGCCGCCAGAAAGCAAGATGGCCGCCTAAAGGTTAATCAGCTCTTAGAACTTCTGTAACCATGTAACACGTGTAAAAAATTGAAGTAATTTCGTTACGTGGTTTTCCTCGCGATGAAAAGAATCAAAAACCTCCAAAATGGCCGCCAGAAAGCACCATGTAACATGAGTAAACAGTTGAAGTAATTCAGTTATTCAGACGCCGAACGCCGTCACAAAAAGGTTTAGACTATAACAATGTCACCACTTGTGGTGGGACAAAACAATGATATGGATGATTTTTGCAGACTAACACATATTTCATCTAGATCGTATGCTGACGCCACGTGGATGAAACATGCTTCATTTTGCACTTTTGCAGTGTTTGTGTATTTTGAAACAGATGAGAGAGGATATACAGTTATAATAAGCATTTTATTTATTTACTCTATATCATAACACTGTGTGATTTATCATATTGATACAATAATGATTTCGTATTTCTATACTTGTCTAAATATTCATACTCATGTTACATGTGTTAACAGGTTAAGTATTCCTCACATATTTGGAGTTTCAAGGAAGAGCAACTTTCTAACAAATATTTGTTAAATTTCAATAACAATTTGTTATTATTTATATTATATTAACAGAATAATGACTTCGTATTTCTATACGTGTCTGAATATTCATACTCATGTTAATTTTGATAAAATATTTAGGAGTTTCACGGAATACTAACTTTAAAGTTTTGCCAATTTTCAAAATGTACAATTTTAAAAACAGCTAAATCACATGGTTACTATTAACTACACTCATACTAGGTTCCATTATATGATTACAAAAATATATAATAGTATATAAACATGTATATTCGTACAATACTGATAAAACTCCTTTAAGCGTTAAACATTAGTTGAGAGCTTCTTTATTCAGTTTTAGCAGCTTATAGTTTTACATAAGGAACTTGAAAGATGTAGCCCTTAATTTTGTCATGTTTAACATGTTTAATGACACTAATGACAGAAATTCAAAACTAGAATGTGGAAATCACAGTATACTGTATCTTCAGCATTTCCTGAAGCTCCCAATTAATAATTTCATGTTTTACAAGCTTAGAGGTATCAATGAACTTTTACATTTTTGACACATTAAGGTCGAATACTACTACATACTACTAAATGACTATAATACTAGCTACATACGTACATTTGTAAAACGTTATCTGAACACAATGCGGGGACTGAGTATTGTTATGAAACTACTCATTAAAAGCATATGGGCACCATTTAAAAGACTAGGTCCTATTAATATTTAAATATGCATGTACAATGATTTCGTCTCTTCCAAAATGCCAAGCTTTGATCCACCCTGGCCAACATACAAAACGTTTTCATTTACTGTATTGAAAATACCACATTGTAAATCTACCTTCTAAAAGTGAGATTAACACGCTTTAATATGTTAATATTCATGCTACCATATGCCATGTAGAAAAACATTCAAATGAAACAAAGTTACAATCCAATTCATATACTGTCTGTATAAATGAACACAATATTTGAAGAAGTTATCAATCTTTTATAGCACTTTGACATGCACTGAAATTCTGTATCTTCCTTTACTACATTGGGTAGATTCAATGAAAACTCTCCTTCTTCCTTACACCTTATGTTGGGCATTCAGTATCTTCCTTTCCTATATTTGGTGAACATTCAGTATCTTTGTTTACTCCTTTTGTTGGGCATTCATCTTCCTTTACTACATTTGTTGAACATTCACTATCTTCATTTACTCCTTTTGGTGTTGATTCAATATCTTTATTTATTACATTTGGTGAACACATGGTATTTTCCTTTACTATGTTTGATGAACAATCTGTCTCTTCCTTTACGATATTTGGTGGACATTCAGTATTCTCCTCTACCCCTTTAAGTGGGCATTCAGTATCCTCCTTTACTACCATTGGCGAACATTTGGTATCTTCATTTTCTATATTTGGTGAACATTCCGTATATTCATTTACTCCTTTTGGTGGGCATTCAGTAACTTCCTTTACTTCTACTGATGGGCATCCAGTCTCTTCCGTCTCTTCTTTTGGTGAACATTCAGTATCCTCCTTTACTCCTTCTGAAGGGCATTCAGTATCTTCTTTTATTATATTTGGTGGACATTCGGTTTCTTCCTTTACTCCTTCTGTTGGGCTTTCAGTATCTTCCTTTACTACCTCTGGTGGGCATTCAGTCTCTTCCTTTACTCCTTTTGATAATAGGTATTCAGTGTCTTCCGTTCCTATATTTGGTGAACATTCTGTATCCTTCTTTACTACACTTGGTGAGCATTCATTATCTTCCTTTACTCCTTTTGGTGGGCATTCAGTCTTTTCCTTTACTACCTCTGATGGGCATTCAGTATCTTCCTTTACTATATCTAAACATCGGTATCTTCCTTTACTTCGCTTGGTGAACATACGGTATCTATCTTTACTCCTTCTGGTGGGCATTCAGTATCTTCCTTTACTCCTTCTGATGGGCATTCAGTATCTTCCTTTCCTCTATTTGGTGGGCATTCACTATCTTTCTTTACTCGTTTTGGTGAACATTCAGTATCCTCCTTTAGTCCTTCTAATGGACATACAGTCTCTTCCTTTACTACCTCTGATGGGAATTCAGTATCTTCATTTACTACCTCTGGTGGGCATTCAGTATCTTCCTTTTCTACCTCTGATGGGCTTTCAGTATCTTCCTTTACTCCTTCTGATGGGCTTTCAGTATCTTCCTTTACTCCTTCTGGTGGGAATTCAGTATCTTCCTTTACTACCTCTGATGGGCATTCAGTATCTTCCTTTACTACCTCTGATGGGCATTCAGTATCTTCCTTTACTACCTCTGATGGGCATTCAGTATCTTCCTTTACTACCTCTGATGGGCATTTAGTATCTTCCTTTACTCCTTCTGATGGACGTTCCTTATCTTCATTTACTACTTCTGAAGGGCAGTCAGTATCTTCCTTTACTCCTTCTGGTGGGCATTCAGTATCTTTCTTCACTACCTCTGATGGGCATTCAGTGTCTTCCTTTTCTTCCTCTGATGGGCTTTCAGTATCTTCATTTACTCCTTCTGGTGGGCATTCCGTATCTTCCTTTTCTACCTCTGATGGGCTTTCAGTATCTTCCTTTACTCCTTCTGGTGGGCATTCACTATCTTCCTTTACTCCTTCTGGTGGGCAGTCCGTATCTTCCTTTACTCCTTCTGACCGGCATTCAGTATCTTCCTCTACTACCTCTAATGGGCTCTGATATACTCCTTCTGGTGGGCATTCAGACTCCTCCTTTACTCCTTTTGGTTGGCATTCGGTATCTTCCTTTACTACCTCTGATGGGCATTCAGTATCTTCCTTTTCTACCTCTGATGGGCTTTCAGTATCTTCCTTTACTCCTTCTGGTGGGCATTCAGTATCTTCCTTTACTCCTTCTGATGGGCATTCAGTATCTTCCTTTACTACCTCTGATGGGCTTTCAGTATCTTCCTTTACTCCTTCTGGTGGGCATTCAGTATCTTCCTTTACTCCTTCTGGTGGGCATTCCGTATCTTCATTTACTCCTTCTGACCGGCATTCAGTATCTTCCTCTACTACCTCTAATGGGCTCTGATATACTCCTTCTGGTGGGCATTCAGACTCCTCCTTTACTCCTTTTGGTTGGCATTCGATATCTTCCTTTACTACCTCTGATGGGCATTCAGTATCTTCCTTTTCTACCTCTGGTGGGCTTTCAGTATCTTCCTTTACTCCTTCTGGTGGGCATTCAGTATCTTCCTTTACTCCTTCTGATGGGCATTCAGTATCTTCCTTTACTCCTTCTGATGGGCATTCACTATCTTTCTTTACTCGTTTTGGTGAACATTCAGTATCCTCCTTTACTCCTTCTGGTGGGCATTCAGTATCTTCCTTTACTACCTCTGATGAGCATTCAGTATCTTCCTTAACTACCTCTGTTGGGCATTCAGTATCTTCCTTTACTACCTCTGATGGGCATTCAGTATCTTCCTTTACTCCTTCTGATCGGCGTTCTTTATCTTCATTTAATCCTTCTGAAGGGCATTCAGTATCTTCTTTTATTATATTTGGTGAACATTCAGTATCTTCCTTTACTCCTTTTGGTGGGAATTCAGTATCTTCCTTTACTATATTTGAACATTTGGTATCTTTCTTTACTTCATTTGGTGAACACACAGTATCTTCCTTTACTACACTTGGTGAGCATTCATTATCTTCCTTTTCTATATTTGGTGAACATTCTGTATCTTCCTTTACTATATTTGGTGAACGTGAACATTCAGTATCTTTCTTTTCTATATTTGGTGAACATTCAGTACCTTCTTTTAATCCTTTTGGTGGGCATTCAGTATCTTCCTTTACTCCAACTTCCCATTTTGGACATTCATTATCTCCTTTTACTATTTTTGGTGAACATTCAGTATCTACTTTTACTTTTTCCGAATGATATTCTGTATTTTCTATTATTCTTTTTGATGGATATTCAGTATTTTCCATAACTAGTTCCGATGTACATTCTATATCTTCTTTTACTGTTTTTGTTGGGCTTTCAGTAACCTCCTTTTTCATATCTATTGGACAATAAGTATTTTTCATTTTTACTTCAAATGAACATTCTCTCCTTCCTTCTATTACTTTTGATGGACACTCAGCATCTGTCTTTACTACTTCGGATGGACATTCTGAATTTTTATCTATTTCCGATGGATATTCTGTAGCTTTCTTTATCAGTTCTGATGAGGAATCACATTCTTTCTTTCCCATATCCGATAGACATTCATCTTCCTTTATTAGTTCTGATGAATATCCTGTAACTTCCTTTACTATTTCTGATGGATATTCTGTTTCTTCCCTTACTTTTTCTGTTACATATTCTGTATCTTGCTTTACTATTTCTGATGAATATTCTGTATCTTCTTTTACTATTTCTGATGAACATATTAAAGTGTCCTTTACTATTTCTACGTTTTGTGTTTTTACTTCTGATGAACTTTCTGCATCTTGCTTAACATCTGATTCTCGTATGACATCTGGTTCTTTGGCATCTACCTTTTCTTTGAAATCTAAATCTTCTTTGTCATATTTTTCTCCTTTGCCATGTGGTTTAAGCTTGATGTTTTCTTGGACATCTATTTCTTCTTGAACATTTATTTCTTCTTTGACATCTTCTTTTACATTCATACATTCTTCCACACAATAGTACTTTTCTTCTTTCATATCTGCTTGTTCTATGCCATCTGCTTCTTTGTTGACATCAGTTTCTTCCATGACATTTGGTACTTGTTTGGCATCTGCTTCTTCTATTCCACATAGTTCCTCTTTAATATCCCCTCCTACCAGTTCTGTCTCTTCTTTGCCATTTCTGTCTTCTGGAACATCTGGTTCTCCTTTGACAATAGAACCTTGTATCATATCTGGTTCTTCTTCTATATCTCCTACTTCTATGAGTTCCGGTTCTTCTTTGGCATTTGGTTGTTCTATGACATCTGGTTCTTCTTTGGTATTTGAATCTCGTAGCATATATTGTTCTTTGAGATCCTCTTCTTTGTTGATATCTGTTTTTTCAATAACAACTAATTCTTCCTTGACATCTGGTTTTTCTTTGACATATTCTTTAACATTAAGTGCTTCTATAACATCTACATTTTCATGGATATCTCCTTTTTCTTTGACATCTGCTTCTTCCTTGATATATTCTTTATTTAATTCTAATGACTGTTCAACATCTTTAGTTGTTAACTGACAATCTTTGCCAATACTTGTTGTAACTTTCTCTTGACACAAGGAGTCCTGCACTCTTTCCATATTAGGTTCAATTACATGTTTTGTCAGGCTCTCTTCCTTAATGTTGCTTTTTTCTATAGACTTAGGTACATTGTTGTCTCTTACTTTAAACTCTTTTAGGTTTTGTTGTTCCACGATATTGTCCTTTTTTATTTGAACTTTGGTATTACCAGTCAAATTATCTGTAGATTCTGATTCAAATTTGAATTCACCTTTAGATTCTGTTTCATCATCAGAATTTATCAGACCAGAGATATAAAACTTTGTATTACGGATGTCTTTATCCTTAGACTTTAGATTCAATGATGAAAATAAGGTCATCTCTTCATTAGCTTTGGTTGTATCATTTGAATCACTTCTTGACCTTAGCGGAGATAAAGGCAATGCATCAGATTTTACCGAGAATTCTTTTCCAAGTGGTTCACAAATACTTATGCTTTTTGACCTGGGGCTATCTCTACCTTCTCTCTTTGGTGAGACTTTTGCAGCATTAGCAATTAATAATTTCTTAATATCTTCACGGCCTGTGTGAATTTTTCGAAGTCTTACTTTTGGATTCAAATGCACCGTGACATCTGCTTCAGCATTGACAGATGATCTGTGTTCTCTTAAATGAACTACAAATGCAATAGGGGACTCATTTCTATAAGCACAATGGTAACAATTGATTTGCTGAATTGATTCTCCCGGATCAGAGCAGTCTTCAGCTATCTTGTTTTTTCTAGATCGTGGTCCAATCTTCTTTTTGTCCTTTGGAAGAACAATTTGCAATGCATCATAAGATGCATTTAATGCTCTTTGGAACTCCTTTTCCTTATCGGCATCTCGGTTAAGAATTACAGAGGCGTGTTTCACATTGGCATGTTCTACCTTTATGTGATTGGATACAGTCAACATATATCCTGAGCTAAAATCACAAAGTTTGCACTCATATGGCTTGTATTTTAGATGTAACCTAAGATGAGCTTTGAGAGTATCAGCGCTTATTGCATTGTGTTTACAATAGCAACATTTCACTGTAAATTTCCTTTGGACAACCTTAGGCTGGGCTGTTTTGGTTTTGGTAGTCACCTTCAGTTGTTCAAGTTCTGTTTTCTTTAACAGGCCTACAGTTCGGGGAAGGGATGGAGCATTTTTGGGAGACATTTTCTGCTTTTTCGTATTGTCTGAGTCTGGATCTGGAGGGTTGTTTTTCCCTTTTACGACAAGTCGGTCTATTCGTGCTTCAATTTTTGTATCCCTTGATATACTCATACAATACTGAACCTTTCTATGCTGGTGAAGATACGTTATGTGCGTCACGAGGCCAGATTTGTTCAAAGCTGTAAAGTCACAAGCTCTACACATGTATGGTTTGTATTTCAGATGGGATTGTATGTGCTGTTTGTAATTGAATGGATACTGAAAGGTTCTTGTGCAATCTTTCTTGAAGCAATAATATGTGCATGCTTCTTCTTCCTCAGACGAACTCTCCAATGTGCTTGAACTTGGTTCTCTCTGTCTTTTCTTCGCAGCTTTTGCAACACCAACATGCAATGATGCTTCATGTTTGTGTCTGGGAACTTCGGTCCTTCCTCTTAATCTCTCTGCAAGAGATTCTGCGTATTCTTTTGTTTTCTTTTGTTTCCCACTTGAGATATTGTGCTGGTCTTTAGGAGATATACCTCCAAGTTTCGTACTCTGTTTTTCACTTGACCTTGTTTTCAATTGTGATGTAACATTTATCTTTTCCCCTGTGGTTCTATGTGGTTTGTCTCTTACTGAAACCTTGTTTCTGGTTGTTATTGGAGGATTTGTAGAGGATTTGTTACTACCTGTTGCAGATTTGTTACTACCTGCTGAAGATTTGTTACTTTCTGTTTGGGATTTGTTACTACCTGGTGCAGATTTATTACTATGAAATATATGGCTCCCTTTCTCTGATGATCTCGTTATGTGAGGATTACTCTGAACAGACTGTTTCTCATCATGGGATCTTAAACGTTTTGGAGATGGCGGTAAAGGTACAAAATCCTTGGTGTCATCACCCACCTGAGATCTTAGTACCCTTTTAACAGGTAGATTAATCTCATTGTCATCGCTTGAAGAAGAAAACTCTATTACAGCCTCGAGGTAGCTCTTACCAGACCTAAGTCTCCGTTTACCTGGAGGACGCCGCTTTGGTTCTGGTGGTGTAGAATAATTTTTTTTCAATTTTAACTTCTTGTTTCTCGATTTCTTCAGAGCTTCTTCTACTTCTTTTTCTTTCTTGCGTAGCCTGTTATATACAAATGTGACTCTCTGGCTTGGATGGACTTTTCTCACATGGTTTGTTGTGTTTGATTTTGTTGATGACTTGTAGATACAATAAGGACAGTTGTATGGTCTGTAATCACAGTGCCCATTAATCATCAGATGATTTCTCATTAAATGCTTCTGCAGACTAAATGAACTATCCATGTTTGTTTTCAAAGAACAGAAACAGCAGACAAAAGCGCTTTGTTTTTCTTGTGCATCATCATCTCCTGGTATGGTTGAGGCATCTGAGTCAGAATCAAGTGCTTTTGTAGACCTGCTGATACTGCTATCATTTGACTTTTTCACACTCTCATTTGTCTTTTTGGAATTATCTTTGAGTTCTTTAATGGTCATATTCAATGCAATTTGAAATTCTTTCTCTTTGAGAGGATCTTTAGAGGTGATATACGTCTTATTACTTTTGTGTTTCAGTCGTAGATGACTAGTCACGCAGGTTGGAACTGAAGATGAATACTCACAAAGAGGACAGAAGAATGGCTTGTACTTCAAATGCACTTGTCGTAAATGATTCGTGAAAATCAGACCAATGTTATATTTACAAGCCGTTGTGGATTTGAAATCACAAAAACAGCAAGATGGGTTTTTCTTTTGCGCACCAAATTGTAAATTCCCATGCTCAATCTCTAAATGTTCCATATAAATACTACGTCCCTTCAAGTTAATATTACAATGTAAACAGTGATACTCTTTGTATGGGCTGTTAGGTATGGGCATCGCCGTATCAGATTTATTCTGGAGCTGCTTGCTCCGATATCCCGGCAGAAATAGGATCTCCTTGTGTGATTTCCGGATATGTTTCTGCAGTCGTTTAACACCAACTATTTTCTTATTACAATGAGGGCAGCAATCCTTTTTAGCTGGTTCATATTCAGACGTATCAGGACTTGGTTCACTGGGTACATTACCACCAGGTCCTTGGATGATACCTTGATTAATGAGATTTGTAGCCGGGTTCTGTATTAAAGGAGATATTGCAGAATTCATAGCATATGGTGGTTGCATTTGAATAAGATTCCCAGGAATATCAAATTGCTGGGCATATGGAAATGGCATATTAACAGGCTGAGTAGGTATGGAAATTCCCATTGTATTTGATACCATGTTGTTAGGGATCCCTTGACCAGATTGAACCATTGCATTGGGTTGATTAGACTGAACCATATTCTGACCCATATTGATATTACCTTGGGAGGTCTGGGGCAAATACATCATGGTGTTACCACCCCACATGCTGCGTACCATATCAACCATTTGACCACTGGCTACCCCAGGGGCATATTGCATATTAAATGGCATTTGCGGTGCATTACTCACAGTGTTTCCCATTATTGGTGGAGAGATATGATTTAACTGACTAGAGTTCATATTAGGCACATTTTCTTTACTAGGTAGAGTAGTAGTGTTTGAACTGGGTGGGTTGTGCTCTAAATGAAAAGTTTTTGCACGCATGCAGTTCGACATGTGACGCTTGTACGCTATATGGTCATCAGTGCTATAGCCACATGGACGACATTTGAGTGAGTAACCCTGCGTGGCACTGCCAGGTTCACCATTTCCTGAACTGGTACTTGTAGAGTCGGGCCTTGTAGAGTCAGGTCTCGTAGTAGAGTCATGACCCTTATTGTTCGCATCTGGAAAAACATAAAGAGACTCAGATTTTATGTCGGCCATTTTGAATTTTCAAAAAGAGGCTGCGGACTATAGTTGCCAATCAACCGCTGTCAGAGATTTATTTGCCCTCATTAAACGCTTTTGAGTAAACTAAATCATATGGTTTCTAAATGTCTTATGGTAACACAGTTGGTACTGACTGGTTTCTAAAGGCTTGTGTTGGCAAGTTTCCCTTGGTCCATTTTCCTTAAAGGACAACTGAAATAGGTTTTTCAACTTGAAGCTACAAAATGCGGTTTTCTTCATTGTAAGCCCAACATAGAGTTCTTGGGATAACCATTATAAAAGAAATGTTAGATAACTGTTAATAGGCATAAATAACGTAATAAAATTAACTGATCATTCAGATTGGTCCCCACGTGATCAGTAACATCAGACACAATATATAGTTTTGGTTTATTGGTTAATGGTAATCATGACATCATGGCAACCATAGGATTGTTGTTTAAACAAATAACAAAACATCTTGGCATTATGACGTCATGCTTTAATGGACCAAAACTGGCTACTTGGGGAACAGTCAAAGATAACGTGGGGGCCAATAACATCACAACTAATTCGAATATTGCTTATTAAGCATCTATAACCATCGTTAGAGTGAAATAATTTTCACAATTCTGATGAGAAACCATGTCCAAATACATTTATCAAAAAATTATATTGATTCCTTTAGTAAGGTCAAAAATACCATTTCGTATCTGCTTTAATCAGTAGAATATAATCTAAGGTTGAACAATGTTCCATTTGACTAATTCAACACTGAAACAAAAACAATGAGAAAAACAGCTACTCCATGGAGTAGCAAATCCTACAAACTAAACATATTTTATCACGTCACTCAAAATCTAACCCATAAAGCCATAATGTGACATGGTGCCATATTATAAATTTCTTCTCTAACAGTCTCATCACTATGAGGCATTAGCCTAAAAATTTGGACCAAATCCGATGACTTGTATTTGTATTATTAGAAAAAATCATATCCTTTCTGAGGAATGGTGGCCATTTTGAATTCGGAATTCCTACTTGAGTAGAGCTCTTTGTCAATAAGGCACCAGCACATACGACGTACAATCTGGTCCAAATCTGACAACTGGTATTTGAGTTATCAAGAATTATATTTTTACAAAAGTAGAATTGAGTGGCAAGGCAATATTTGGAATTCCTTCTTGAGAAGAGGTCCTTTGACCACATTACATTAACCTATAGAATTCTGACCAAATCCTATAACTGGTATTTAAAGTTACATTTAGATTTGTCAAGAAATGAATTTAAACAGCCATCTTGAAAATTGAGCAGAGCAGAGACAGTCCTATGTTCCAAAGGGCATCGACATAGAAAATTTGAATGAAATCAGTCGACTGGTATTTGAGTTATCAAAGATTACACTTTTTATGAAAAATGATGGCCATTTCAAAATGAGCACTCATTGAAAATGCCTAGATCCCAAGGGCATCAGTATATAAAATTTTAATAAAATCCATAAACTGGTATTCATGTTTTTAAAGATTAGTTTTTACAAAAAATGGTGGCCATTTTGAATTGAGCGCCCATATTGAAAATGCATCAACCTGTATTTAAGTATCACTCAAACAGATAAACAAACGAAAATAAAGAAGAAAAGACAGACAGCTTCTCAATATCCCAACAGAACTCTGGTGGGGTGCCACTCTTTGTTTGATTACACATTATGTATTGATTATGAAGATAATAATAAAATTCCAGGTTAATTTTACTGATTTGCATTCATCAGTTGTATTTTTTAGCTATTAAAATATAAATGTACATACCCTTAGATTGGCTGTTATCGCATTCCATGACTTCGTCATCTTCTATGACACAAATATCTGAATCATCATCAGATTCTTGGTTGGGAGTGACAACAAACTCAGATACATTTGCCTTTCCCTGTGGTGGAGGATTGGTCTACAAGAACATTTTATATCAATTTTAAAATCTA
>CAIIXF020000815.1:0-50000 GCA_903813345.2 Owenia fusiformis
CATCTAAGGTATATAATTGTATGGCAAAATACAATTCACCACATATATTATGTAAGGAGGTATATTTTAGAAGATGTCCAAAGGTAGCACACAGTGCTGGAAATTGTCAAGGCTCAACTCATAGATATGTGAATATGACATAAAATGCCATAAAATGGTCCTCCATTATTGTATGCTACCACTAACTTTCAGGAAACTAGGATTCATTTCTGTAGGTTACAATATTTAAGACTGAGAAGATGATTGTTTGCATGTTGAAGCCCTACATGTTCCCAATGCAGATTACTTGAAACATTTTGCATATGATTTGTTGGTGTATACAAAAGCAAGCACATAGTTTATGATTTGTTGGTAAATCATCAAATGTAAGTTGCCCAATATCATTTTTACAATATTCTGAGCATAACTGAATCATCACTTTTGACTCCGTAATAATCCTTCAGTTCAACTTAAAAAGTCAGTCAGTGTTTTTAATTTGAAATTTGTATATATTTATGTTTAATTCTTATTTTGATTATGTATTGTTTTGATTTAAAAATGAGTCACTTTGATTGGAAATTATCAGACTGGCTCATTAAAACAATGTTTATTGTGATTAATTTCATGTTGATGCATTTTAATTGTTGTATTTTCTTTTATTTATGTTCGAGCCATGTGTTTTAAGTTTTCATTATCCTCTAGTGATGTAAGGCTGGGGCCCATTAACAGAACCTTCTTAAAGTTAAGATTTCGTAAAGTCCATTGTTCTCTAACTGTGACGTCATTATATCCATGGTTACAACAATTGATTAACGATTTCGCAACTTTATGAAGTTTCTGTTAATGACCCCCTGGTAGATAAATAGAAATATAGTACACCTCAAATAATTTCCTGAGTTCCCAAACTTCAGCATGACTCGCAATTGAATCAATTGATTTGTATCAACTTCATGAAAAATCTTCAATAGTGTCACAAATTCTCTCAAATTATCTGTTTTAATGGAAATCAATCAGAAAAAAAGTATATTCTGTTTTCATGGGGATGTATCTTTATATTAAGATCATCCAAATGACCTATGAACCACTGAAATTGTTTGGATGTACATGACAGCCTAGTAGACCTAGAGGATGGTCCCATCTGCTTTGGGTAATTTTGGTCTTTCGTTTCCAGTCACAAGTTTTGATGATACACCTGGTACCCCAATAATAACCATCACTGAAGACAATACATTACCCGCTGATGAGGAAGATTTCGTCAAATATTTTGGACTTGAGAAGCACACAGAGGAGGAAGGTAGCAAAAATGGACTATTAAATTGTGTCTGCACTGTCAATTTTCCAGCACAATCTTTATTGTTGTCTGGTCATGTATATGTGGATATGTCCCTGCTGGAATGTCATCTTTCACTCCTTTGCTGCAGACAGATTAAGCTCAATATTAGGGGTAGATACATATGTATATCACTAATATAGGTCAGTTTGGGGAGGTGCCATGTTAGTTTTCATATTGTTAAAATATGTTTCATTTGAAACAATTGTTCAGATTTGTTATTCCTCTATGAAATGAGAAGAGATGTAATCAAAAGAGCATTTTACAAATTCCAATTCCGTTCATATTTACATTTTATTATGTTGGCAGTTTTTTTTATTTAAAGTGGCACCAAATGATAGTTGTGGTGTGAGGATAATTTATGGGGAAATTGTCAATATTTTACAATATTTTTTGCTCATCCAATTTGTAATGCCTCGTTTTAAATCTAGGCTGACATGCGATATTTTCATTCAGTGAAAATGCATCAATTTTAAAGGTTTAAGTAGCCTATCAATTCTATTCTCCGTTTAACAAAAGTTTGGAGATTTATGAATCTTGAATTTTGAACAAGTTCATATTAAATCGAAAAGTAATGTAATGTTAAAAAAACATTAATTGTCCATTTCAGTGAACATTTGTCAGTTATTGTAATCACTTACGTGTCTCTGTCAATTACTCAGATGCGAGTAGGTAGTTACCAGTTTCACCACCAGGTGGCTGAGTCGGGGGAAATAACATGGTAGGGTATTACAAAATTCCCTTAAACTTGAATATTCATCAGTTTTAGTGGTTCACTTTTCATATTACCCTTTTGTATCTGATAGTTATACAAATTAAAGTATGTCCGGTAAAAGAAAATATTATCTGCCCAACATAAGAAAAGATATTTCACTTTTTGTGATTTTACAACATGGGCTCTACGGGGAATCTCCCCGACCTAGAAGTCACATTTTCAAAGAAAATTAAATTTTCGAAATTGAAAAACTCTTTTCAAAACCACATTTCTAGATGTAATTCTACATGTAGATTTCAAATATGACATCGGTTTGACTGAATTTTGAATTTTTGATGACGTAAATCAAGATTATTTCTACTTGCATCTAGTCTATTCAGGCCAATATAGTCATTCATGAAAATGGAAATCTCAAGTTTCATGGTAATGGATGGAAGTCAATATTGATATAAACATCTGAACTTCATAAAATCTGCAGCAGAGGGGTTAAGTGTGAAAAATGACATAGCTTTATTGATTCTGATTTATACGTATTACGTTATTAATTAAATAACTTTTATTTTGTATATTTTATGTTGGAGTTTGCCGAACCTCAGTTTCTCTCAACTCCTATATAGTTCTACATTCAGGATTAATTGCTCATATCAGTACAAAGATACAATTCACCTTAAGAGTAGATCTATGCAATCTTTACATTCCAAGCTCAAAATCTTTTAGTTCTCATCGTCTCCTTTCTCTTTGAAATCAAAATTAATAGTACAATACATTAAATCCTGTTAATTCTGTGAACACTAGTACTGGCATTTCACATGGTTTTGTATTATTTGATTGTGATAATTGTACGGGAGGGCAAGATGGATAGATTTATTACTAAAACACTTGCTAGTTTCAAATATAAGAAGAGACCAGAGATTTTACTGTACTGTACTATATTTAACATATTGGATATTGATTCTCAATAATGTCTGCTTTTCTGGCATTTCCCTGCAATTCAGACTCTTCACTCAAGCCTGATATATTTCTATTATTCAGCCTTAAATTCCCCTTTGCAGTCTGCTCCATTGCTGCAGTGCTCTCCTCAGAATTACCAGAATTAATCAAGGGAATGGACAAGTATCTGCAATCAGTCAAATTAGCAGAATGATAATATTGATTATGCAATGATTGTTCTGTTTTGTATTTCAGGTGTCAAGTGGTAGACTAGTCACCTTTTATATAGTATTAACTTGAATGTGCAATCCCCCCCCCATCCCTGGCACAATGTCACAATGGTCGTCCTATGTTCTACATCTGATTTAGATTAAAATCTGAATCTCTCAATACATATAGATCATAGTCCAAAAATCATTGTAAAAATTGTCTAAATACTATTTCAAAATGGTAAATGAAACTGATTGATATCAGTGTGATTGACTGATAAATTGATTGATAATAATTAAAATCTGATGATATCAATTAAGATGCTTGTTTTGTGATGATGTCTTACATAGATTTTCAAACTTTTTCACTCAACTCTATATTGGAACTTAGTTTGTTATTTATCTTGTTAACATAATCTGAGAGATTCAAGTATGAAGATAATGACCAGTGTGGCATTCTTACACATAGGGGTATAGTAAAAGAATGTGAGTTGTGCACTAGCACATAGATCTCAATGTTGTTCTCAGGTTCATGCTCATGTTTATTTTCACACAGAGCTGCAGCCGGATTTGGACCATGAAGATGAGGTTCCCATGGAAACAGAGGCAGATGACAACGAAGGTACAAACATTATTACATAACCTATACATATAGAGTAATGCATGTTCATATTATATGGGAATCATATAAAATATATTAACGTAGATGTTATACTGTAATATTAATGTAAAATAGACTTGATATTTTTGCATGTGGATTGATTGATGTATAAAGATTTGGCAGAGGCAATTTCGGCAGGCAGTTTGCGGCATTTTGGCCACACATGCATGGAGCATTTAGCTGAAGTTACCTGACACATTGAATTGATGATTGGTCATTCAGGCATGCCAGTCACAGTAAGGTCATTTTCCATTCTCCAAATGCAGTAATTGGCCTGCAGTGAGGAGGAGACAGTCGCAGGAAAATTTCTACATTTGGAGAAAGATGATTTACATTATAGAATCAGTCATTTCATTATTCAATGGAGAATCACAGAATTTAATCGCACAAAAATTTTTAATTTTTGGGGATTTTTGAAATTTTGGACCCTACTCCACAGAATTTTAAGTAGGTTGAAAATTAAGTTTTGGGTGAAAGACTTCTTAATGTAACTTACTTACAGATGTTCAACCCTTTTTGTGTCACTCTGTACATGAAATAGACTAATATAATTGCATTGGCATGGTTGAATTGTGAAAAATAAATTGAGAAGTAATTTTAAATCTTCTTTTATTTAAAAATTTCATCGAGGATTTTTTCATTATTGGAAAGGAAATTGTTTGGGATAATTATATTACATATGTTTAGATTATTGGGTAGAGAAATGCTCAATGGGGGAAATCACATTGGGCCAATTGATATGTTTCATTTATTTTCTTCTGTGATTCTCCGGAAATGATAATCTTCTCATCATCTTCATCCTTTATCATCATTTGTCATTGATCATCCTCTCAACCCCCTAGTGTTGACTACTTGTCTAATATTAGCTCAGGTTCATCAAAATAATTGAAGCTTTTCACTTTGCTTATGTCACACTTATGCTAAATATGCCTAGCAAATTAAGAGTTATTTTTATTACTAAGTTAGTTAAGAGTTAGGTAAGGATTTTAATGTAATTCACGCTATTATTAAAATGATTAATTTGAAAATTCTCTGTCAACACTAGAGGACTTTTCAGCATGTTCCGCATTTTGTACTAATTTATGCCACAGTGAGCTTGTTACTAATGTGATATTAAACGTGACTATGCTGACGCCAGAAGGATCGACTAGGAGGTATATATTATTATCTCTGTGGTATAAACAATCATTAACCACCTTATCATTCATAACGTACTCAGAAGTAGCATGCCTCTTAGTCATAACAGAACATATAGTGAGTCAGTCAGTCAGTGTGGAGTGTGTTTAACAATGTTACTGGACCTTTCCATTATACTTGACATTGACAATCCTTCATACATCCATCCATCCATCACACACACTCTAATATCCAGTCCCAACTACTCATAATTTCTAAGTTAGTTTATTTTCATCCTTGCCTTTTACCAATTTTCCTTAACCCATTCCCATTTAGCACCCCTGTTCCGCTTCTATTTTTGCTTTGTTTTATGCTTGATTTTGGTCTTATATCACTTACGTTGAAATAACGTGATCTTAACACTGTCCTGTTTTTCCTCTCTTTCATGCTTCCCCCCTTTGGATTACCCTGGGCTGGATAATTACACACTAAAGGTAAACCTGAACCCGCGCAGTCTGTATTAATATCGCCGAGTGTTGCTATGGTGACCTCTGAGGGTGAGGACACACAGACAGACACACTGGTCGATGATATATCCGACAGCATGGTAGTTATAGATGATACAGACATGCCATCTTTTGATTATATTGGTATTCAGCATGAGCAAATAACAGAAAAACTAACCACTGAGCACATCATACAAGGAATAGATGAATCAGATAAATCCGAAGAAACAACTGAACTGGAAGCTGTTCAAGATGATCATATTACCACAGATATGACTGTAGTAGCTGAACAAAAGGCCATATATGTTGAAGATCTTGAAACGATGATGACAAAACCACATGATATAGGTGAAGAGTTGTTTGAGGCAAGACCAACTGAACAGTCATCTGTAGAGCCAATGGCCAAAGACATTCAACAGCAACAACCAGGAGAGTATATAGAAATATATCCTGACACTATAGATCCACTTCAGACAACTGAAACTAAGCTATATACTGAATTGGATGAACCTAAGGAGCGACAGCCTTACATAGACATAACACCTGAGAAAAGTGAAGGAGCTCCATGTGAGGAAATGGAGTTTGAAATGGTGAAACAGGATGTTCAAACAGAGTTAACAGAAAAAGATATTCACATATCTAAAAAAGAAGATGAGGTTGTAGAAAGGAAGGATGAGTCGGGGGAGGCTCAATTGGAGACACAAAAGGAAAGTGATATCACTAGAGCTGATGCAAATGCAGATATTGAATTGACCAAAGAAATATCAGATTTGATAAGTGATGAACTAGATAAGTTACGTGAAGAATTAACAGAGGAAACTGTGTTAGATGACAAGATGGAGTCCAAGCCAAAAGACCAATTACTTGAATCTTGTTACGAAGTAGTAAGTGAGGACAAGGTAATTGAAGATACTGACAAAGCCATATCAGATAGTACACTATTGATAAAGGCAACATATGATGTAATATCTATGGATCAATCAACACTTGAGACTGAGGACCAACAAGATTCAGAAGGGGTAGTGCCTTGTGCCAAACTTGATGAATCTCAAGAGGAGCAGTCTAGAATAGAGGAAAATAGAACTGTTGAGGGAATTAAACCTTTGTCATCTGCAGCTGATGCAGATCTGACAGAAACTAAAAGATCGCCTAAATCAAGCTTAAGTAGGACAGACTCTAAAAAGAGATCAAAAACAAAAATATCTGTTCAGATGGATGTAAGTGACGAGGAAGACTGGGAGGAATATGATAGTGCTGAATATGAAGAGAGTGAAGAAGATGAGGACTCAACAGAAGATGATTGGGTTATTACACATGAAGCTAAACAACCACAAAAAGATCAAGGAGTTGCACAGTCCGAACCTTTGCTTGATTCAAACTATGAACCTATTAAGTTAGAGATAGAAGTAGTCAGATCAGATGTTGAACCAGAAGTTAAATCAGAGGAATATGTTGAGAAAGTGGTTAAATCTGAGACAATGATTGAATCAGAGGTAGAACCTGGTGTTGAAGAAGTGGTTAAATCTGAGACAATGATCGAATCAGAGGTAGAACCTGGTGTTGAAGAAGTGGTTAAATCTGGGACAATAATTGAATCAGAGGTAGAACCTGGTGTTGAAGAAGTGGTTAAATCTGAGACAATGATTGAATCAGAGGTAGAACCTGGTGTTGAAGAAGTGGTTAAATCTAGGACAATAATTGAATCAGAGGTAGAACCTGGTGTTGAAGAAGTGGTTAAATCTGAGACAATAATTGAATCAGAGGTAGAACCTGGTGTTGAAGAAGTGGTTAAATCTGAGACAATAATTGAATCAGAGGTACAACCAATTGAGGAGAAAGAGATTAAAGAGGATGAACCTGTAGTTGAGAAGAAAGTTGCATCTGAACCAGTTGTTGAATCAGAGGTTGAACTTATTGTTGATGAAGAATCAGTTTTTGAATCAGAGGTTGAACCTTTAGTTGAGAAGGAAGTTGAGTCTGAACCAGTTCTTGAATCTATGGTTGAAACTATTGATGAGAAGGGAGTTGAATCTGATGCAGTTCTTGAATCAGAGGTTGAACCTATTTTTGATGAGGAATCAATTGTTGAATCACAGGTTGCAGCCATAGTTGAGAAGGAAGTTAAGTCTGAATCAGTTCTTGAATCTGAGGTTGAACCTGTAACTGATAAGGAAGTTGAATCTGAACAAATTCTTGAATCAGAGGTTGAACCTGTTGTTGAGGAAGAAGTTGAATCTGAACCAGTTATTGAACCTGAGGGTAAACCTGAAGTGGGGAAGAAAGTTGAGTCTGAACCAGTTGTTGAATCTGAACCAGTTGTTGAATCTGAGGTTGAACTTGTTGAGAAGAAGGAAGTTGAGTCTGAACCAGTTATTCAATCTGAGGTTGAGCCTGGAGTTAATAAGGAAGTTGAAAAAATTGAGCCTGAGCCAGTTGTACAATCTCAGGTTGAACCTGTAGCTGAGAAGCAAGTTGTTGTTCAGGATGAAGTTGTGTCTGAACCAGTTGTTGAATCTGAAGTTGAACCTGTTGTTGAGTTGGAAATTAAGTCTAAACCAGTTGTTGAATATGAGGTAGAACCTGTAGCTGAGAAAGAAATTGAAACTGAACCAGTTGTCGAATCTGAGCTTGAACCTGTAGCTGTAAAGGTAGTTGAATCTGAACCAATTCTTGAATCAGAGGTTGGAACTGCTGTTGAGGAAGAAGCTTATAAAGAAGTTGAATTTGAACCAGTTCTTGAATCAGAGGTTGAAACTGTTGTTCATGAAGAATCAGTTTTTGAATCAGAGGTTGAACCTTTAGTTGAGAAGGAAGTTGAGTCTGAACCAGTTCTTGAATCTATGGTTGAAACTATTGATGAGAAGGGAGTTGAATCTGATGCAGTTATTGAATCAGAGGTTGAACCTATTGTTGATGAGGAACCAATTGTTGAATCAGAGGTTGCACCCATAGTTGAGAAGGAAGTTAAGTCTGAATCAGTTCTTGAATCTGAGGTTGAACCTGTAACTGATAAGGAAGTTGAATCTGAACAAATTCTTGAATCAGAGGTTGAACCTGTTGTTGAGGACGAAGTTGAATCCGAACCAGTTATTCAATCTGAGGTTGAGTTTGCAGTTAATAAGGAAGTTGAATCTGAACCAGTTGATGAATCTGAGGTTGAACTTGATGATGATAAGGAAGTTGAATCTGAACTAGTTCTTGAATCAGGGGTTGAAGTTGTTATTAAGGATGAAATGGAGCTTCAAATGATTATCGAATCAAAGGGTGAACCTTTTGTTAAGGAAGAAGCTGATCAGGAACAAGTTGTTGAATCTGAGTTTGAACCTGTGACTGATAAGGAAGTTGAATCTGAACCAATTCTTACAACAGAGGTTGAACTGGTTGTTCAGGAAGAAGTTGAATCTAAACCAGTTATTAAATCAGAGGTTGAACATGTTATTGAGAGAGAAGCTGAGTTTGAACCAGTTGTTAAATCTGAGGTTGAACCTGTCACTGATAAGGTAGTTGAGGAAGATGTTGAATTTGAATCAGAGGTTGACCCTGTTGTTAAGGATGAAGTTGAGTTTAAAACAGTTATTGAATCAGAGGTTGAACCTCTTGTTGAGGAAGAAGCTGATCATGAACGAGTTGTTGAATCTGAGATTGAACCTGTGACTGATAAGGAACTTGAGTCTCAACCAGTTCTTGAATCAGAGGTTGCACCTGTTGTAGAGGATGAGGTTGAGTTTAAAACGGTTGTTAAATCAAAGGTTGAACATCTTGTAAAGGAGGAAGCTCAGTTTGGACCAGTTCTTGAATCTGAACCAGGAACTGATAAGGAACTTGAATCTGAACCAGTTGTTGAATCTGAGGTTGAACTTGTTGATAAGAAGGGAGTTGAATCTGAACTAGTTCTTGAATCAGAGGCTGAACCTGTTGTTGATGAAGTTGAGTTCAAAACATTTGTTGAATCAGAGATTGATCCTCTTGTTGAGGAAGAAGCTGATCATGAACTAGTTGTTGAATCTGTGGTTGAACCAGTAACTGATAAGGAACTTGAATCCGTTGAGTCTAAACCAGTTGCTGCATCAGAGGTTGAACCTCTTACTGATAAGGAAGTTGAATCTGAACCAATTCTTGAATCAGACGTTGAACCTGTTGAGAAAGAAGTTGAATCTGAACCAGTTCTTAAATTAGAGGTTGAAGCTGTTGTTGAGGAAGAAGTTGAATCTGAACCAGTTCTTGAATCAGGGGTTGAACCTGTAGTTGAGGAGGAAGTTGAGCCTGAGCCATTCATTGAATCTGAGGTTGAACCTGTAGTTGAGAAGAAAGTTGAATCTGAACCAATAGTTGAATCTGAGGTTGAACCTGTTGCTGAGAAGGAAGTTGAGTCTGAACTAGTTGTTGAATCTGAGGTTGAACCTGTAACTGTTAAGGAACTTGAATCTGAACCACTTCTTGAATCAGAGGTTGAACCTCTTGTTGAGGAAGAATCTGAGTTTGAACCAGTTCTTGAATCTGAGGTTGAACCTGAAGTTGAGAAAGAAGTTGAAATTGAACCAGTTGTTGAATCTGAGGGTGAACCTGAAGTTGATATGGAAGTTGAATCTGAACCAGTTGTTGAATCTGAACCAGTTGTTGAATCTGAGGTTGAACTTGTTGAGAAGAAGGAAGTTGAGTCTGAACCATTTGTTGAATCAGAGATTGAACCTTTTGTTGAGAAAGACATTGAATCTGAACCAGTTGAGACAGAACCAGTTATTCAATCTGAGGTTGAACCCGTAGTTTACATGGAAGTTGAATCTGAACCAGTTGTTGAATCTGAACCAGTTGCTGAATCTGAGGTTGAACTTGTTGAGAAGAAGGAAGTTGAATCTGAAGTAGTTCTTGAATCAGAGTTTGAACCTGTTGTTAAGGATGAAATTGAGTTTAAAACGACTGTTGAAGCAGAGGTTGAACCTCTTGTTGAGGAAGAATCTGATCATGATCCTATAGTTGAATTTAAGGAAGACATTGAATCTAAACCATTTATTGAATCAGAGGTCGAACCTGTTATTGATAAGGAAGTTGAATCTGAACAAGTTCTGGAAACAGAGGTTGAACCTGTTGTTGATAAGTTTGAACCAGTTATTAAATCTAAAGTTGAAGAAGACAATGAATCTAAACCAGTTATTGAATCAGAGGTTGAACCTGTTATTGATAAAGTAGTTGAGTCTGAAATTGAATCCACATTTGAGAAGCAAGTTATTAAAACTCAAGAAATTGGATCAGATGAAGAAGTTTCAAGTGCCATAGAATCAAAAGCAGTTGTGGCAGGTGATGCATTTGATGTTCTTGATAGCCTATTAAAAATTGTGCCAGAACCTATTGCTGAAGATGTCCAACCTTTTCTTGAAAAAGAAATTGAATCTGAATCAGGTATTGAATCAGAGGTTGAACTTCTTGTTCATGAAGAAGGTCATTCTGAACCATTTGTTGAATCCGAGGTTGAACCTGTAGTAAAGCAAGAAGTTGAATCTGCACAAGTTGTTGAATCTGAGTATGAACCTGTCACTGATAAGGAAGTTGAATCAGAACCAGATCTTGAATCTGAGCCTGTTATCAAGAAAGAAGTTGAATCAGAGGTTCAACCTTTAACTGATAAGGAAGTTGAATCTGAACGCGTTCTTGAATCAGAGATTGAACCTGTTGAGGAAGAAGTTGAGCCTGACCCATCTGTTGGATCTAAGGTTGAACCTGTATATGAGAAAGAATTTGAATCTGAACCAGTTGTTGAATCTGAGGTTGAAACTGTTGATGAGAAGGAAATTGAGTCTGAACCAGTTGTTGAATCAGAGATTGAACCTTTTGTTGAGAAAGAAGTTGAATCTGAACCAGTTCTTGGATCAGATGTTAAATCTACTGAGGAAGAAATTGAGCCCGAGCCATTTGTTGAATCTGAGGTTGAGCCTGTAGTTGTGAAAGAGGTTGTACCTGAACCAGTTGTTGAATCTGAGGTTGAACATTTTGTTGAGAAGGAAGCTGTGCCTGATCCATCTGTTGGATCTAAGGTTGAACCTGCTCTTGAGAAAGAAGTTGAATCTGAACCAGTTCTTGCATCTGAGGATGAACCTGTAGTTGACAAAGAAGTTGAATCTGTACCAGTTGTGGAATCTGAGGTTCAACCTGATGTTGATAAGGAAGTTGAATCTGAACTAGTTTTGGAATCTGAGGTTGAATCTGTAACTGATAAGAAAGTTGAATCTGAATGGGTTCTTGAATCAGAGGTTGAACCTGTTCTTGAAGAACTTGAATCTGAACCAGTTATTGAATCTGAGAGTGAACTTGTAGTCGAGAAGGAAGTTGAATCTGAACCAGTTGTTGAATTTGAGGGTGAACTTGTAGTTGAGAAGGAAGTCAAAGCTGAACCAATTCTTGAATCAGAGGTTGATCCTATTGTTCAGGATGAAATTGAATCTGAACCAGTTATCGAATCTGAGGTTGAACCTATTGTTGAGGAAGAAGTTGAACCTGAGCCATTTGTTGAATCTGAGGTTGAACCTGTAGTTCAGAAAGAAATTGAATCGGAATCAGTTGTTGTATCTGAGGTTGAACATGTTGTTGAGAAGAAAGTTGAATCTGAACCATTTCTTGAATCAGAGCTTGAACCTGGTGTTGAGGAAGAAGTTGAGGCAGAGTCAATGGTTGAATCTGAGCTTGAACCTGTAGTTGAAAAAGAAGTTGAATTTGAACCAGTTGTTGAATCAGAGGTTGACCCTGTAACTAATAAGGAAGTTAAATCTGAGGTTGAATTTTTAACTGATAAGGAAGTTGAATCAAAACAAGTTCTTGAATCAGGGGTTGAACCTGTTGTTGAGGAAGAAGTTGAGGCAGAGTCAATGGTTGAATCTGAGCTTGAACCTGTAGTTGAAAAAGAAGTTGAATCTGAACCAGTTCTTGAATCAGAGGTTGGAACTGCTGTTGAGGAAGAAGCTTATAAAGAAGTTGAATTTAAACCAGTTATTGAATCAGAGGTTCAACCTGCATTTGAGGAAGAAGCTGAGGGTGAACCAGTTGTTGAATCTGAAGTTGAACCTGTAGCTGATAAGGAAGTTGAATCGGAACCAAGTGTTGAACCTGTTTATCAGAAGGAAGTTGAATCTAAACTAGTTCTTGAATCAGAGGTTGAACCTGTTGTTGAGGAAGACGTTCAGTCTGAACCAATTGAGATTGAGCATTTAGTTGTTCAAGATATTGAAACTGAACCAGTTGTTCAGTCTGAACTTGTTGAACCCACATTTGAGGAGCAAGTTATTAAAAAACAAGAAACTGAATCACATGAAGAAGTTTCAAGTGCAATTGAATTGAAAGCTATAGTGGCAAGTGATGCATTTGATGTTCTTGATAGTTTATTAAAATTGGTACCAGAGCCTATTGCTGGAGATGTCCAAACTGTTGTTCAAGAAGAAATTGAATCTGAACCAGGTATTGAGGTAAAACCTGTTGTTGAGGAAGAAGCTAATCTTGAATCAGTTATTGAAGCTGAGGTTGAATCTGTAGTTGAGAAGGAACTTGAATCTGAACCAGTTGTTGGATCAGAGGTTGAACCTGTTGTTGAGGAAGAAGTTGAATCTGTACCAGTTGTGAAATCTGTGGTTGAACCTGTAGTTCAGAAAGAAGTAGAATCTGAACCAGTTGTTGAATCTGAGGGGGAGAATGTAGTAGAGAATGAAGTTGAATCTGAGGTTGATCCTGTAGTTGAGAAGGAAGTTGAACCTGAGGTTGATCCTGTAGTTGAGAAGGAAGTTGAACCTGAACCAGTTGTTGAATCTGAGGTTGAACCTGTCACTGATAAGGCAGTTGAATCTGAACCAGTTTTTGAATCTGAGGTTGAATCTATAATTGATAAGGAAGTTGAATCTGAACCAATTTTTGAATCAGTTGAACCTGTTCTAGATGAAGAAAGTGAGCCTGGGCCATTTGTTGAATCTGAGGTTGAAGCTGTAGTTGTGAAACAAGTTGAATTTGAACCAGTTGTTCACTCTGAGTCTAAACCTGTAGTTGAGAAGGAAGTTGAGTCTGATCCAGTTGTTGAATCAGAGATTAAACCTGTTGTTGAGGAAGAAGTTGAATCTGAACCAGTTCTTGAATCAGAGGTTGAACCTGATGTTGAGGAAGAAGTTGAGCCTGAGTCATTTGTTGAATCTGAGGTTGAACCTGTCGTTGAGAAGGAAGTTGAGTTTGTACCAGTTGTTGAATCAGAGGTTGAACCTGTTGTTGGGGAAGAAGTTGAGTCTGAATCTGAGGTAGAACCTGTAGTTGAGAAGGAAATTGATTTTGAACCAGTTGTTAAACCTGATGTTGAACCTGTAGTTCAGAAAGAAGTAGAATCTGAACCAGTTATTGAATCTGAGGGGGAAAATATAGTAGAGAAGGAAGTTGAATCTGAGGTTGAACCTGTAGTTGAGAAGAAAGTTGAACCTGAACCAGTTGTTCAATCTGAATTTGAATCTGTAACTGAGAAGGAAGTTGAGTCTGAACCATCAGAGGTTGAACCTGTTGTTGAGGAAGAAGTTGAATCTGAACAAGTTCTAGAATCAGAGGTTGAACCTGATGTTGAGGAAGAAATTGAGCCTGAGTCATTTGTTGAATCTGAGGTTGAACCTGTCGTCGAGAAGGAAGTTGAGTTTGTACCAGTTGTTGAATCAGAGGTTGAACCTGTTGTTGGGGAAGAAGTTGAGTCTGAATCTGAGGTAGAACCTGTAGTTGAGAAGGAAATTGATTTTGAACCAGTTGTTAAACCTGATGTTGAACCTGTAGTTCAGAAAGAAGTAGAATCTGAACCAGTTATTGAATCTGAGGGGGAAAATGTAGTAGAGAAGGAAGTTGAATCTGAGGTTGAACCTGTAGTTGAGAAGAAAGTTGAACCTGAACCAGTTGTTCAATCTGAATTTGAATCTGTAACTGATAAGACAGTTGAATCTGAACCAATTCTTGAATCAGAGGATGAACCTGTTGTAGAGGAAGAAAGTGAGCCTGGGCCATTTGTTGAATCTGAGGTTGAAGCTGTAGTTGTGAAAGAAGTTGAATCTGAACCAGTTGTTGAATTTGAGGTTGAACCTGTAGTTCAGAAGGAAGTTGAGTCTGAACATGTTGTTGAATCAGAGGTTGAACCTGTTGTTGAGGAAGAAGTTGAATCTGAACCAGTTATAGAATCAGAGGTTGAACCTGATGTTGAGGAAGAAGTTGAGCCTGAGTCATTTGTAGAATCTGAGGTTGAACCTGTAGTTGAGAAGGAAATTGAATCTGATTCAGTTGTTGTATCTGAGGTTGAACATGTTGTTGAGAAGGAAGTTGAGTCTGCACCGGTTGCTGAATCAGAGGTTGAACCTGTTGTTGAAGAAGAAGTTGAATCTGTACCAGTTCTGAAATCTGAGATTGAACCTGTAGTTGAGAAGGAAATTGATTCTGAACCAGTTGTTATATCTGATGTTGAACCTGTAGTTCAGAAAGAAGTAGAATCTGAACCAGTTGTTGAATCTGAGGGGGAAAATGAAGTAGAGAAGGAAGTTGAATCTGAGGTTGAACCTGTTGTTGAGAAGGAAGTTGAACCTGAACCAGTTGTTGAATCTGAGCTTGAACCTGTCACTGATAAGACAGTTGAATCTGAACCAGTTTTTGAATCTGAAGTTGAATCTATAACTAATAAGGAAGTTGAATCTGAACCAATTCTTATATCAGAGGTTGAACCTGTTGTAGAGGATGATCATGAGCCTGGGCCATTTGTTGAATCTGAGGTTGAAGCTGTAGTTGTGAAAGAAGTTGAATCTGAACCAGTTGGTGAATCTGAGGTCAAACCTGTAGTTGAGAAGGAAGTTGAGTCTGAACCAGTTGTTGAATCTGAGGTTGAACCTGTAGTTGAGAAGGAATTTGATTCTGAACCTGTTGTTGAATCTGAACAAATTCTTGAATCAGAGATTCAACCTGTTGTTGAGGAAGAAGTTGAATCTGAACCAGTTCTTGAATCAGAGGTCGAACCTGATGTTGAGGAAGAAGTTGAGCCTGAGAAATTTGTTGAATCTGAGGTTACACCTGTAGTTGAGAAAGAAGTTGAGTCTGAACCAGTTGTTGAATCAGAGGTTGAACCTCTTGTTGAGAAAGAAGTTGAATCTGAACCAGTTCTTGAATCAGAGGTCGAACCTGATGTTGAGGAAGAAGTTGAGCCTGAGACATTTGTTGAATCTGAGGTTGAACCTGTAGTTGAGAAAGAAGTTGAGTCTGAACCAGTTGTTGAATCAGAGGTTGCACCTGTTGTTGAAGAGGAAGTTGAATCTGAACCAGTTTTAGAATCAGAGGTCGAACCTGATGTTGAGGAAGAAGTTGAATCTGAACCAGTTCTTGCATCAGAGGTTGAACCTGTTCTTGAGAAAGAAGTTGAGTCTGAACCAGTTGTTGAATCTGAGGTTGAACCTGTTGTTGAGAAGGAAGTTGAGTCTGAACCAGTTGTTAAATCAGAGGTTGAACCTGTTGTTGAGGAAGAAGTTGGATCTGAACGAGTTGTAGATTCAGAGGTTGAACCTGATGTTGAGGAAGAAGTTGATCCTGAGTCATTTGTTGAATCTGAGGTTGAACCTGTAGTTGAGAAAGAAGTTGAATTGGAATCAGTTGTTGAATCTGAGCTTGAACCTGTCACTGAAAAGACAGTTGAATCTAAACCAGTTTTTGAATCTGAAGTTGAATCTATAACTAATAAGGAAGTTGAATCTGAACCAATTCTTGAATCAGAGGTTGAACCTGTTGTAGAGGATGAAAGAGAGCCTGGGCCATTTGTTGATTCTGAGGTTGAAGCTGTAGTTGTGAAAGAAGTTGAATCTGAAACAGTTGTTGAATCTGAGCCTAAACCTGTAGTTGAGAAGGAAGTTGAGTCAGAACCAGTTGTTGAATCAGAGATTCAATCTGTTGAGGAAGAAGTTGAATCTGAACCAGTTCTTGAATCAGAGGTCGAACCTGATGTTGAGGAAGAAGTTGAGCCTGAGTCATTTGTTGAATGTGAGGTTGAACCTGTACTTGAGAAGGGAGTTCAGTCTGAGCCAGTTGTTGAATCAGAGGTTGAACCTGTTGTTGAGGAAGAAGTTGAATCTGAACCAGTTCTGGAATCTGAGGTTGAACCTGTTGTTGAGGAAGAAGTTGAATCTGAACCAGTTCTGGAATCTGAGGTCGAACCTGTTGTTGAGAAGGAAGTTGAGTCTGAACCAGTTGTTGAATCTGAGTTTGAACCTGTAGTTGAGAAGGAATTTGATTCTGAACCTGTTGTTGAATCTGAACAAATTCTTGAATCCGAGATTCAACCTGTTGTTGAGGAAGAAGTTGAATCGGAACCAGTTCTTGAATCAGAGGTCGAACCTGATGTTGAGGAAGAAGTTGAGACTGAGAAATTTGTTGAATCTGAGGTTGAACCTGTAGTTGAGAAAGAAGTTGAGTCTGAACCAGTTGTTGAATCATATGTTGAACCTGTTGTTGAGGAAGAAGTTGAATCTGAACCAGTTCTGGAATCAGAGGTTGAACCTGATGTTGAGGAAGAAATTGAGCCTGAGTCATTTGTTGAATCTGAGGTTGAACCTGTCGTTGAGAAAGAAGTTGAGTTTGTACCAGTTGTTGAATCAGAGGTTGAACCTGTTGTTGAGAAAGAAGTTGAGTCTGAATCTAAGGTTGAACCTGTAGTTGAGAAGGTAATTGATTCTGAACCAAATGTCAAATCTGATGTTGAACCTGTAGTTCAGAAAGAAGTAGAATCTGAACCAGGTGTTGAATCTAAGTGGGAAAATGTAGTAGAGAAGGAAGTTGAATCTGAGGTTGAACCTGTTGTTGAGAAGGAAGTTGAACCTGAACCAGTTGTTGAATCTAAGCTTGAACCTGTAGTTGAGAAGGAAGTTGACTCTGAACCAGTTGGTGAATCTGAGCCTAAACCTGTAGTTGAGAAGGAAGTTGAACCTGAACCAGTTGTTGAATCTGAGCTTGAACCTGTCACTGATAAGACAGTTGAATCTGAACCAATTTTTGAATCAGAGGTTGAATCTATTGTTGAGGAAGAAAGTGAGCCTGGGCCATTTGTTGAATCTGAGGTCGAAGCTGTAGATTTGAAAGAAGTTGAATCTGAACCAGTTGTTGAATCTGAGGTTGAACCTGTAGTTGAGAAAGAAGTTGAGTCTGAACATGTTGTTGAATCAGAGGTTGAACCTGTTGATGAGGAAGAAGTTGAATCTGAGCCCGTTGTAGAATCAGAGGACGAACCTGATGTTGAGGAAGAAGTTGAGCCCGATTCATCTGTTGAATCTGAGGTTGAACCTGTAGTTGAGAAGGAAGTTGAGTCTGAACCAGTTGTTGAATCAGATGTTGAACCTGTTGTTGAGGAAGAAGTTGAATCTGAACCACTTCTAGAATCTGAGGTTGAACCTGATGTTGAGGAAGAAGTTAAATCTGAATCAGCTAAAATTGAACATGAAATTGTTCAAGATATTGAATCTGAACAAGTTGTTGAGTCTGAACTTGTTGAACCAACATTTGAGGCGCAGGTTATTAAAACACACGAAACTGAATCAGATGAAGTTTCCAGTGCCATTGAATCAAAAGCTTTAGTGGCAGGTGATGCATTTGATGTTCTTGACAGTCTACTAAAAATGGTACCAGAACTTGTTGCTGAAGATGTCCAACCTGTTGTTGAAGAGGAAATTGAATCTGAACCAGGTATTGAACCAGAGGTTGAACCTGTTGTTGAAGAAGAAACAGATCTTGAACAAGTTGTTGAACCTGAAGTTGAATCTGTAGTTGAGAAAGAAGTTGAATCCAAACCAGTTGTAGAATCTGAGTTTGAACCTGTGGTTGAGAAGGAATTTGATTCTGAACTTGTTGTTAAGGAAGATGTTGAATCAAAACCAGTTCTTGAATCAGAGGTTGAACCTGCTGTTGAGCAAGAAGATGAGCCTGAGTCATTTGTTGAATCTGGGGTTGATCCTATAGTTGAGAAGGAAGTTAAATCTGAACAAGTTATTAAATCTGAGGTTGAACCTGTAGTTGAGAAGGAAGTTGAATCTGAACAAGTTGTTGAATTTGAGGTTGAACCTGTTTTTGAGGAAGAAGTTGAGTCTGAACCAATTCTTGAATCAGAGGTTCAACCTGTTGTAGAGGATGAAAGTGAGCCTAGGCCATTTGTTGAATCTGAGGTTGAAGCTGTAGTTGTGAAAGAAATTGAATTTGAACCAGTTGTTGAATCTCAGTCAGAGCCTGTAGTTGAGAAGGATGTTGAGTCTGAACCAGTTGTTGAATCAGATATTCAACCTGTTGTTGAGGAAGAAGTTGAATCTGAACCAGTTCTTGAATCAGAGGACGAACCTGATGTTGAGAAAGAAGTTGAGCCCGAGTCATCTGTTGAATCTGAGGTTGAACCTGTAGTTGAGAAGGAAGTTGAGACTAAACCAGTTGTTGAATCAGAGGTTGAACCTGTTGTTGAGGAAGAAGTTGAATCTGAACCAGTTCTAGAATCAGAGGTTGAACCTGATGTTAAGGAAGAAGTTAAATCTGAATCAGCTAAAACTGAACATGAAATTGTTCAAGATATTGAATCTGAACCAGTTGTTGAGTCTGAACTTGTTGAACCAACCTTTGAGGCGCAGGTTATTAAAACACAAGAAACTAAATCAGATGAAGAAGTTTCCAGGGCCATTGAATCGAAAGCTTTAGTGGTAGGTGATGCATTTGATGTTCTTGATAGTCTACTTAAAATGGTACCAGAACTTGCTGCTGAAGATGTCCAACCAGTTGTTGAAGAAGAAATTGAATCTGGACCAGGTATTGAACCAGAGGTTGAACCTGTTGTTGAAGAAGAAACTGATCTTGAACAAGTTGTTGAACCTAAAGTTGAATCTGTAGTTGAGAAAGAAGTTGAATCAAAACCAGTTGTAGAATCTAAGTTTGAAGCTGTAGTTGAGAAGGAATTTGATTCTGAACCTGTTGTTGAGAGAGATGTTAAGTCAAAACCAGTTCTTGAATCAGAGGTTGAACCTGCTGTTGAGCAAGAAGATGAGCCTGAGTCATTTGTTGAATCTGGGGTTGATCCTGCAGTTGAGAAGGAAGTTAAAACTGATCAAGTTATTAAATCTGAGGTTGAACCTGTAGTTGAGAAGGGAGTTAAATCCGAACCAGTTCTTGAATCTGAGGTTGATCCTGTAGTTGAGAAGGAAGTTAAATCTGAACAAGTTATTGAATCTGAGGTTGCACCTGTAATTGAGAAGGAAGTTGAATCTGAACAAGTTGTTGAATTTGAGGTTGAACCTGTTTTTGAGGAAGAAGTTGAATATGAACCAGTTAATGAATCAGAGGTTGAATCTGTAATTGAGAAACAAGTTGAATCTGAATCAGTTGTTGAATCAGAGGTTGAACATGATGTTGAGGAAAAACTTGAGCCTCAGTTATTTGTTGAATCTGAGGTTGAACCTGTAGCTGAGAAGGAAGTTGAGTATGAACCAGTTGTTAAATCTGAGGTCAAACATGTAGTTGAGAAGAAAGTTCATTCTGAACCAGTTGTTGAATCTGAGGTTGAACCTGTAGTTGAGAAGGAAGTTGAATCTGAACCAGTTGTTGAATCTGAGGTTGAACCTGTAGTTGAGAAAGAAGTTGAGTCTGAACCAGTTGTTGGATCAGAGGTTGAGCCTGTTGTTGAGAAAGAAGTTGAATCTGAACCAGTTGTTAAATCTGAGGTTGTCCCTGTTGTTGAGAAGGAAGTTGAATCTGAACCAGTTGTTGAATCTGAGGTTGAACCTGTAGTTGAGAAAGAAGTTGAGTCTGAACCAGTTGTTGAATCAGAGGTTGAACCTGTTGTTGAAGAGGAAGTTGAATCTGAGGTTGAACATATAGTTGAGGAGAAAGAAGTTCATTCTGAACCAGTTGTTGAATCTGAGGTTGAACCTGTAGTTGAGAAGGAAGCTGAATCTGAACCAGTTGATGAATCTGAGGTTGAACCTGTAGTTGAGAAAGAAGTTGAGTCTGAACCAGTTGTTGAATCAGAGGTTGAACCTGTTGTTGAGAAAGAAGTTGAATCTGAACCAGTTCTTAAATCTGAGGTTGACCCTGTTGTTGAGAAGGAAGTTGAATCTGAACCAGTTGTTGAATCTGAGGTTGAACCTGTAGTTGAGAAAGTTGAGTCTGAACCAGTTGTTGAATCAGAGGTTGAACCTGTTGTTGAAGAGGAAGTTGAACCTGAGGTTGAACATGTAGTTGAGGAGAAAGAAGTTCATTCTGAATCAGTTGTTGAATCTGAGGTTGAACCTGTAGTTGAGAAGGAAGCTGAATCTGAACCAGTTGTTGAATCTGAGGTTGAACCTGTAGTTGAAAAAGAAGTTGAATCTGAGGTTGAACATGTAGTTGAGGAGAAAGAAGTTCATTCTGAACCAGTTGTTGAATCTGAGGTTGAACCTGTAGTTGAGAAGGAAGTTGAATCTGAATCATTTGTTGAGCCTGATATTGAACCTGTAGTTGAGAAGGAAGTTGAACCTGAAGTTGAGAAAGAAGATGAATCTGAATCAGTTGTTGAATCAGAGGTTGAACATGATGTAGAGGAAGAACTTGAGCCTGAGTTATTTGTTGAATCTGAGGTTGAACCTGTTGTTGAGAAGGAAGTTGAGTATGAACCATTTGTTGAGGGAAAAGTTGAATCTGAACCAGTTCTAGAATCAGAGGTTGAACCTGATGTTGAGGAAGAAGTTAAATCTGAATCAGCTAAAATTGAACATGAAATTGTTCAAGATATTGAATCTGAACCAGCTGTTGAGTCTGAACTTGTTGAACCAACCTTTGAGGCGCAGGTTATTAAAACACAAGAAACTAAATCAGATGAAGAAGTTTCCAGGGCCATTGAATCGAAAGCTTTAGTGGCAGGTGATGCATTTGATGTTCTTGATAGTCTACTTAAAATGGTACCAGAACTTGCTGCTGAAGATGTCCAACCAGTTGTTGAAGAAGAAATTGAATCCGGACCAGGTATTGAACCAGAGGTTGAACCTGTTGTTGAAGAAGTAACTGATCTTGAACCAGTTGTTGAATCTGAGGTTGAACCTGAAGTTGATAAAGAAGTTGAGTCTGAACCAGTTGTTGAATCAGAGGTTGAACCTGTTGTTAAAGAGGAAATTGAATCTGAAGTTGAACATGTAGTTGAGGAGAAAGAAGTTCATTCTGAACCAGTTGTTGAATCTGAGGTTGAACCTGTAGTTGAGAAGGAAGCTGAATCTGAACCAGTTGTTGAATCTGAGGTTGAACCTGTAGTTGAGAAAGAAGTTGAGTCTGAACCAGTTCTTGAATCAGAGGTTGAACCTGTTGTTGAGAAGGAAGTTGAATCTGAACCAGTTCTTAAATCTGAGGTTGACCCTGTTGTTGAGAAGGAAGTTGAATCTGAACCAGTTGTTGAATCTGAGGTTGAACCTGTAGTTGAGAAAGAAGTTGAGTCTGAACCAGTTGTTGAATCAGAGGTTGAACCTTTTGTTGAAGAGGAAGTTGAATCTGAGGTTGAACATGTAGTTGCGGAGAAAGAAGTTCATTCTGAACCAGTTGTTGAATCTGAGGTTGAACCTGTAGTTGAGAAGGAAGCTGAATCTGAATTAGTTGTTGAATCTGAGGTTGAACCTGTAGTTGAAAAAGAAGTTGAATCTGAGGTTGAACATGTAGTTGAGGAGAAAGAAGTTTATTCTGAACCAGTTGTTGAATCTGAGGTTGAACCTGTAGTTGAGGAGAAAGAAGTTCATTCTGAACCAGTTGTTGAATCTGAGGTTGAACCTGTAGTTGAGAAGGAAGTTGAATCTGAATCATTTGTTGAGCCTGATATTGAACCTGTAGTTGAGAAGGAAGTTGAACCTGAAGTTGAGAAAGAAGATGAATCTGAATCAGTTGTTGTATCAGAGGTTGAACATGATGTAGAGGAAGAACTTGAGCCTGAGTTATTTGTTGAATCTGAGGTTGAACCTGTTGTTGAGAAGGAAGTTGAGTATGAACCATTTGTTGAGGGAGAAGTTGAATCTGAACCAGTTCTAGAATCAGAGGTTGAACCTGATGTTGAGGAAGAAGTTAAATCTGAATCAGCTAAAATTGAACATGAAATTGTTCAAGATATTGAATCTGAACCAGCTGTTGAGTCTGAACTTGTTGAACCAACCTTTGAGGCACAGGTGATTAAAACACAAGAAACTGAATCAGATGAAGTTTCCAGTGCCATTGAATCAAAAGCTTTAGTGGCAGGTGATGCATTTGATGTTCTTGATAGTCTACTAAAAATGGTACCAGATATTGTTGCTGAAGATGTCCAACCTGTTGTTGAAGAAGAAATTGAATCTGAACCAGGTATTGGACCAGAGGTTGAACCTGTTGTTGAAGAAGTAACTGATCTTGAACAAGTTGTTGAATCTGAGGTTGAACCTGTAGTTGAGAAAGAAGTTGAATCTGAACCAGTTGTTGAATCAGAACCAGTTGTTGAATCAGAGGTTGAACTTGTTGTTGAAGAGGAAGTTGAATCTGAGGTTGAACATGTAGTTGAGGAGAAAGAAGTTCCCACTGAACCAGCTGTTGAATCTGAGGTTGAACCTGTAGTTGAGAAGGAAGCTGAATCTGAACCAGTTGTTGAATCTGAGGTTGAACCTGTAGTTGAGAAAGAAGTTGAGTCTGAACCAGTTGTTGAATCAGAGGTTGAACCTGTTGTTGAGAAGGAAGTTGAATCTGAACCAGTTCTTAAATCTGAGGTTGACCCTGTTGTTGAGAAGGAAGTTGAATCTGAACCAGTTGTTGAATCTGAGGTTGAACCTGTAGTTGAGAAAGAAGTTGAGTCTGAACCAGTTGTTGAATCAGAGGTTGAACCTGTTGTTGAAGAGGAAGTTGAATCTGAGGTTGAACATGTAGTTGAGGAGAAAGAAGTTCATTCTGAACCAGTTGTTGAATCTGAGGTTGAACCTGTAGTTGAGAAGGAAGTTGAATCTGAATCATTTGTTGAGCCTGATATTGAACCTGTAGTTGAGAAGGAAGTTGAACCTGAAGTTGAGAAAGAAGATGAATCTGAATCAGTTGTTGAATCAGAGGTTGGACATGATGTAGAGGAAGAACTTGAGCCTGAGTTATTTGTTGAATCTGAGGTTGAACCTGTTGTTGAGAAGGAAGTTGAGTATGAACCATTTGTTGAGGGAGAAGTTGAATCTGAACCAGTTCTAGAATCAGAGGTTGAACCTGATGTTGAGGAAGAAGTTAAATCTGAATCAGCTAGAATTGAACATGAAATTGTTCAAGATATTGAATCTGAACCAGCTGTTGAGTCTGAACTTGCTGAACCAACCTTTGAGGCACAGGTTCTTAAAACACAAGAAACTAAATCAGATGAAGTTTCCAGTGCCATTGAATCAAAAGCTTTAGTAGCAGGTGATGCATTTGATGTTCTTGATAGTCTACTAAAAATGGTACCAGATATTGTTGCTGAAGATGTCCAACCTGTTGTTGAAGAAGAAATTGAATCTGAACCAGGTATTGAACCAGAGGTTGAACCTGTTGTTGAAGAAGTAACTGATCTTGAACAAGTTGTTGAACCTGAGGTTGAATCTGTAGTTGAGAAAGAAGTTGAATCTGAACTAGTTGTAGAATCTGAGTTTGAACCTGTGGTTGAGAAGGAATTTGATTCTGAACCTGTTGTTGAGGAAGATGTTGAATCAAAACCAGTTCTTGAATCAGAGGTTGAACCTGCTGTTGAGAAAGAAGATGAGCCTGAGTCATTTGTTGAATCTTGGGTTGATCCTGTAGTTGAGACGGAAGTTAAATCTGAACAAGTTATTAAATCTGAGGTTGAACCTGTAGTTGAGAAAGAAGTTGATACGGAATCAGTTGTTGTATCTGAGGTTGAACATGTTGTTGAGAAAGAAGTTGAGTCTGAACCGGTTGTTGAATCAGATGTTGAACCTGTTGTTGAGAAAGAAGTTGAATCTGTACCAGTTGTGAAATCTGAGGTTGAACCTGTAGTTGAGAAGGAAATTGATTCTGAACCAGTTGTTGAATCTAAGCTTGAACCGGTCACTGATAAGACAGTTGAATCTGAACCAGTTTTTGAATCTGAAGTTGAATCTTTACCTAATAAAGAAGTTGAGTCTGAACCAATTCTTGAATTAGAGGTTGAACCTGTTCTAGAGGATGAAAGTGAGCCTAGCCCATTTGTTGAATCTGAGGTTGAAGCTGTAGTTGTGAAAGAAGTTGAATCTGAACCAGTTGTTGAATCTGAGCCTGAACCTGTAGTTGAGAAGGAAGTTGAGTCTGAACCAGTTGTTGAATCAGAGATTCAACCTGTTGTTGAGGAAGAAGTTGAATCTGAACCAGTTCTTGAATCAGAGGACGGACCTGATGTTGAGGAAGAAGTTGAGCCCGAGTCATCTGTTGAATCTGAGGTTGAACCTGTAGTTGAGAAGGAAGTTGAGTCTGAACCAGTTGTTGAATCAGAGGTTGAACCTGTTGTTGAGGAAGAAGTTGAATCTGAACCACTTCTAGAATCAGAGGTTGAACCTGATGTTGAGGAAGAAGTTAAATCTGAATCAGCTAAAATTGAACAAGAAATTGTTCAAGATATTGAATCTGAACCAGCTTTTGAGTCTGAACTTGTTGAACCAACCTTTGAGGCGCAGGTTATTAAAACACATGAAACTGAATCAGATGAAGAAGTTTCTAGGGCCATTGAATCAAAAGCTTTAGTGGCAGGTGATGCATTTGATGTTCTTGATAGTCTACTTAAAATGGTACCAGAACTTGTTGCTGAAGATGTCAAACCAGTTTTTGAAGAAGAAATTGAATCTAAACCAGGTATTGAACCAGAGGTTGAACCTGTTGTTGAAGAAGAAACTGATCTTGAACAAGTTGTTGAACCTAAAGTTGAATCTGTAGTTGAGAAAGAAGTTGAATCCAAACCAGTTGTAGAATCTGAGGTTGAAGCTGTAGTTGAGAAGGAATTTGATTCTGAACCTGATGTTGAGGAAGATGTTGAATCAAAACCAGTTCTTGAATCAGAGGTTGAACCTGCTGTTGAGAAAGAAGATGAGCCTGAGTCATTTGTTGAATCTGGGGTTGATCCTGCAGTTGAGAAGGAAGTTAAATCTGATCAAGTTATTGAATCTGAGGTTGAACCTGTAGTTGAGAAGGAAGTTAAATCCGAACCAGTTCTTGAATCTGAGGTTGATCCTGTAGTTGAGAAAGTAGTTAAATCTGAACAAGTTATTGAATCTGAGGTTGAACCTGTAATTGAGAAGGAAGTTGAATCTGAACAAGTTGTTGAATTTGAGGTTGAACCTGTTTTTGAGGAAGAAGTTGAATATGAACCAGTTGTTGAATCAGAGGTTGAATCTGTAATTGAGAAACAAGTTGAATCTGAATCAGTTGTTGAATCAGAGGTTGAACATGATGTGGAGGAAAAACTTGAGCCTCAGTTATTTGTTGAATCTGAGGTTGAACGTGTAGCTGAGAAGGAAGTTGAGTATGAACTAGTTGTTAAATCTGAGGTCGAACATTTAGTCGAGAAGGAAGTTCATTCTGAACCAGTTGTTGAATCTGAGGTTGAACCTGTAGTTGAGAAGGAAGTTGAGTCTGAACCAGTTGTTGAATCAGAGGTTGAACCTGTTGTTCAGAAAGAAGTTGAGTCTGAACCAGTTGTTGAATCTGAGCCTGACCCTGTAGCTGAGAAGGAAGTTGAGTATGAACCAGTTGTTAAATCTGAGGTCGAACATGTAGTCGAGAAAGAAGTTCATTCTGAACCAGTTGTTGAATCTGAGGTTGAACTTGTAGTTGAGAAGGAAGTTGAATCTGAACCAGTTGAATCTGAGGTTGAACCTGTAGTTGAAAAAGAAGTTGAATCTGAGGTTGAACATGTAGTTGAGGAGAAAGAAGTTCATTCTGAACCAGTTGTTGAATCTGAGGTTGAACCTGTAGTTGAGAAGGAAGTTGAATCTGAATCATTTGTTGAGCCTGATATTGAACCTTTAGTTGAGAAGGAAGTTGAACCTGAAGTTGAGAATGAAGATGAATCTGAATCAGTTGTTGAATCAGAGGTTGAACATGATGTAGAGGAAGAACTTGAGCCTGGGTTATTTTTTGAATCTGAGGTTGAACCTGTTGTTGAGAAGGAAGTTGAGTATAAACCATTTGCTGAATCAGAGGTTGAACCAGTTGTTGAGGAAGGAGTTCAGTCTGAACCAGTTGAGATTGATCCTGTAGTTGTCCAAGATATTGAATCTGGACCAATCGTGGAGTCAGAACTTGTTGAACCCAAATTTGAGGAGCAAGTTATTAAAACACAAGAAATTGAATCAGATGAAGAAGTTTCCAGAGCCATTGAATCAAAAGCTAAAGTGGCAGGTGATGCATTCGATGTTCTTGATAGTCTTCTAAAAATGGTACCAGAACCTGTTGTTGAAGAAGAAATTGAATCTGAACCAGGTATTGAATCAGAGGTTGAACCTGTAGTTGAGGTAGAAGTTGAATTTGAACAAGTTGTTGAACCTGAAGTTGAAACGAAAGTTGAGTCTAAACCAGTGCTTGATTCTGATGTTGAATCTGTTGTCAAAGCAGATGTTGAATCTGAGCCAGTTATTGAATCAGATGTTAAACCAGCTCTTGAGAAAGAAGATGAGCCTGAGTCATTTGTTGAATCTGAAGTTGAACATGAAGTTGGGAAAGAAATATGTTCTGAAACAGTTGTTGAATCTGAGGTTGAACCTGTAGTTGAGAAGGAAGTTGAATCTGAACCAGTTGTTGAATCTGAGGTTGAACCTGTAGTTGAGAAGGAAGTTGAATCTGAACCATTTGTTGAATTTGAGGTTGAACCTGTAACTGAGAAAGAATTTGAGTCTGAACCAGTTGTTGAATCAGAGGTTGAACCTGTAGTTGAGAAGGAAGTTGAATCTGAACCAGTGGTTGAATCAGAGGTTAAACTTGTTGTTGAGGAAGAAGTTGAATCTGAACCAGTTCTTGAATTAGAGGTTAAACTTGTTGAGGAAGAACTTGAATCTGAACCAGTTCTTGAATCAGAGGTTGAACCTGATGTGGAGGAAAAAGTTGAGCCTGAGTCATTTGTTGAATCTGAGGTTGAACATGTAGTGGAGAAAGAAGTTCATTCTGAACAAGTTGTTGAATCAAACGTTGAACCTGTTGTTGAGGGTGAATTTGAATCAAAATTAGTTCTTGAATCAGAGATTGAACCTGTTGTTCAGGAAGAACTTGAGCCTGAACCATTTGTTGAATCTGAGATTGAGCCTGTAACTGATAAGGAAGTTGAATCTAAACCAGTTCTTGAATCAGAGGTTGAACATATTGTTGAGGAGGAAGTTAAATCTGAACCTGTTATTGAATCAGAGGTTGAACCTGTTGTTGAGGAAGAAGCTGTGTGTGAACCAGTTGTTGAATCAGAGGTTGAAACTGCTCTTGAGAAAGAAGATGAGCCTGAGTCATTTGTTGAATCTGAGGTCGAATCTGTAGTTGAAAAGGAAGTTGAATCTGAACCAGTAGTTGAATCTGAGGTTGAACCTGTTGCTGATAAGGAAGTTGAATCTGAACCAATTGTTGAATCTGAGGTTGAACCTGTTACTGATAAGGAAGTTGAATCTAAACCAGTTCTTGAATCAGAGGTTGAACATATTCTTGAGGAGGAAGTTAAATCTGAACTTGTTATTGAATCAGAGGTTGAACCTGTTGTTGAGGAAGAAGCTGTGTGTGAACCAGTTGTTGAATCAGAGGTTGAAACTGCTCTTGAAAAGGAAGATGAGCCTGAGCCATTTGTAGAATCTGTGGTCGAACATGTAGTTGATAAAGAAGTTCATAGCGAACCAGTTGTTGAATGTGAGGTTGAACCTGTTGTTGAGGAGGAAGTTGAGTCTGAACCAGTACTTGAATCAGAGTTTAAACCTGTTGTTATGGACAAAGTTGTGTCTGAACCAGTTGAGAAAGAAGTTCAATCTCTTCCAGTTGTTGAATCTGAGGTTGAACCTGTAGTTAAGAAGGAAGATGAACTGGAACCAGTTGTTGATCCTGTTGATGAGAAGGAATTTGAATCTGAACCAGTTGAAGAATCAGAGGTTGAACCTGTTGTTAAGGAAGATGTTAAGTCTAAATCAGTAAAAATTGAACATGAAGTTGTCCAAGATATTGAATCTGAACCAGCCGTTAAGTCAGAATTTGTTGAACCCACATTTGAGGAGCAAGTTACTAAAACACAAGAAATTGAATCAGATGAAGAAGTTTCCAGTGCCATTGAATCAAAAGCTATAGTGGCAGGTGATGCATTTGATGTACTTGATAGTCTATTAAAAATGGTACCAGAACCCATTGCTGAAGATGTTCAACCTGTTGTTGAAGAAGAAATTGAATCTGAACCATGTATTGAATCAGAAATTGAATCTCTTGTTGAGGAGGAAGTTGATAGTGAATCAGTTGAAGCTGAGGTTGAACCTATTTCCGATAAGGAAGTCGAATCTGTTGATGAGAAGGAAATAGAGTCTGATCTAGTTCTTGAATCAGATGTTGAACCTGTCCAAGAGAAGGAAGTTGAATCTAAACTAGTTCTTGAATCAGAGGCTGAACCTGTTGTTCAGGATGAAGTTGTGTCTGAACCAGTTGTTGAATCTGAGGTTGAACCTGTTGTTGAAACAGAAATTAAGTTTGAACCAGTTGAATATGAGGTAGAACCTGTACTTGAGAAAGAAATTGAATCTGAAGCAGTGCTTGAATCAGAGATTGAACTTGTTGTTGAGGAAGAAGTCAAATCTGAACCAGTTATTGAATCAGAGTTTGAACCTGTTGTTGAAGAAGAAGTTGTTTCTGAACCAGATGTTGAATCTAAGGTTGAACCTGTAGTTGAGGAAGTTGAATCAGAGGATGTTGTTCTTGACAAAGAGGATGATATTGAATGTGAAAGAAGTAGTAATGTTGAATCCCCTGATTCCTCAATTCTTGAATCTCCTGTTTTAATTGATGAATTTAACAAAAATCAAAGTTATAGAGTAGAAGAAATGTTTAACACACTTTCTCAAATGATCATTGAAAGTGGACATAGTGAAGAAGAATATACATCTGAAATCAGAGTTGAAAGTGACATTATTGATAAAGAGGTTATTCAACAAGAGTCAATTGTGCAAGCGCCGCACATAACTGTTGTTGAAGAGCATATAGAACCTCAAACTGACCCTGTTCAAGAAGCTACAATTATTCCAATTTTTACCTCAAAAGAAGCATCATGTTACACTTCTGGTCCTTTTAAATATAATGACAAAGATAATATTTTATCATACATACCTGAGAATGAAATTGAGTCTGAACAATTTTTTGAATCTGATGTTGAAGCATTTGTTGAAGAATGTGTTGTTGAATCAGAGGCTGATGCTGTAGTTGAGGAAGAAAAACAACCTGAACCAGTTGTTGATACAGAGATTGAACATGTGGTTATGGAAACTGTTCAGTCTGAACTAGTTGTTGAATCGGAGGTTGAGCCTTTATTTGAGGAAGATGTTGAGTCTGAGCCAGTTGTTGAATCCGAGGTTGAACCTGTTAAGGAAGTTGTTGAGTCTGAACCAGTTGTCAGATCTGAGGATGAACCTGTAGTTGAAGAGATTGAATCTGAGGTTGAACTTGTTGTTGGTGAAGAAGTTGAATCTGGGGTCGTTGTTGAGTCAGAAGTTGAAGTTGCAGTTGAGAAAGGTGTTGAGTTAGAACAAGTTGCCAGATCAGAGGTTGAACCTATAGTTGAAGAAGAAGTTAGATCTGTGCCTGTTGTTGAAGAAGTTGAGTCTGAACCACTTGTTCAATCAGAAACTGAACCTGTAGCTGATAAGGAAGTTGAATCTGAGCAAATTGTTGAATCACAGGGCGAATGTGTTGATGCGGAAAAAGTTTGGCATGTACCTGTTGTTGAATCAGAGGTTAAACCTGTTAAAGAAAAAGTTGAATCTGAAGTAGTAGTTGAATCAGAAATTAAACCTGCAGATTTTGGATCAGAGGTTGGACCTTTGTTGGAGGATAGAATTAAATCTGAAACAATTGTTCAATCAGAAGCAGAGCCACATGTTCAAGAAGACATTGAACCAGCTGCAAGATCAGTAGATCTAGATACACTTCGCTCTCCTGATCGCTTTTCATCAAGATCTGTGTCACCAAGGAGTGATGGAGCTTCACCTCAACTACTTGTAGATGCTTCTACTGTTCTACAGGATCTACTCAATTATACAGATGAACCTGAAATAACTACTGATTCGGAAAGTGAAGCTGCACTTGACCAACTTGTTCAACATGAATTATCTGAAATCAAGGAAATGCCACCAACTGAATTCAACGTATCTAGTGAATCTGATAAGTCATTGGGGGATAGTGTTGAGAAAGGACAGGAAAGCCCAGTAAGTTCTACACCAACAACACCATCTAGAGTTAAGCTTATAGCCCCTAAAAGTCCAGGTCTTGGACTTAACCTTGTTAGTGAATTGATAGACACAACAATTGCTATTGACCCTATTGAAGATATCCAGTCTGAAAGTGAAACAAAAGTTGTCATAGAGAAACAAGTAGAAAGTGAACTTCGAGGAACAATTCAAAGTGGAATCGAAGTCGATGTAGAGAAACAAGTAGAAATTGAGCCTCTACAAGAGCCGATTCAAAGTGAAATCGAAGTCGACATAGAGAAACAAGTAGAAATTAAGCCTCTCAAAGAGCCGGTCCAAAGTGAAATCGAAGTTGATATTGAGAAACAAGTAGAAATTGAGTGTCCGCAAGAGCCGATCCAAAGTGAAATCGAAGTCGACATAGAGAAACAAGTAGAAATTGAGTCTCCCAAAGAGCCGATCCAAAGTGAAATTGAATTCGATATAGAGAAACAAGTAGAAATTGAGCCTCTCCCAGAGCCGATCCAAAGTCAAATCGAATTCGACGTAGAGAAGCAAGTAGAAATTGAGCCTCTCCAAGAGCCGATCCAAAGCGAAATCGAAGTCGACATAGAGAAGCAAGTAGAAATTGAGCCTCTCCAAGAGCGGATCCAAAGTGAAATCGCAGTCGACATAGAGGAACAAATAGAAATTGAGCCTCTCAAAGAGCCAGTCCAAAGTGAAATCGAAATCGACATAGAGAAACAAGTAGAAATTGAGCCTCTCCAAGAGCCGATCCAAAGTGAAATCGAAGTCGACATAAAGAAACAAGTAGAAATTGAACCTCTCCAAGAGCCGATCCAAAGTGAAATCGGAGTCGACATAGAGAAACAAGTAGAAATTGTGCCTCTCAAAATGCCGGTCCAAAGTGAAATCGAAGTTGATATTGAGAAACAAGTACAAATTGAGCCTCCCCAAAAGCCGATCCAAAGTGTTATCGAAGTCGACATAGAAAATCAAGGAGTAATTGTGCCTCCCCAAGAATCCATTTACAGTGAAATTGAAGTTGACATTGAGAAACAAGTAGAAATTGAGCCTCCCAAAGAATCCATTCACACTGAAATTGAAGTTGACATTGAGAAACAAGTAGAAATTGAGCCTCCCCAAAAATCCATTCACAGTGAAATCGGAGTCGACATTGAGAAACAAGTAGAAATTGAGCCTCCACAAGAGCCGATCCAAAGTGAAATCGAAGTTGACATAGAGAAACAAGTAGAAATTAAGCCTCTCCAAAAGATTATCGATGTAGAAAAGGTTGTTGATATCGCACAGTATCAGAGTGTAATTGAAATCGATGCTGTGAAGCAGTCTGAGTTAAGAATCCAAGAAGCATACTATAAACAGCATGAGATTGACATTGAGAAGCAAGTGGATATTGAGGCTTCTCTAGAACCAATCCAAAGTGAAATCAAACTCAACATTGAGGAACAAGAAGAGGTTGAGCCTCTTCAAACACTGACCCAGAGTGATTTTGAAATTGACATTAAAAAGATTGTTGATATCGCACAGTATCAGAGCATTGTTGAAATAGATGATTTAAAAGAATCTGAGAAGAGAATACAAGAAGCTTACTATCAACAGCATGACATTGAGAAAGAAGTAGAACTTGAAGTTGACATCAAGGAACAAGTGGTAATTGAGCCTCCCAAAAAGCCAGTTCAAAGTGAATTTGAAATGGACATTAAAAAGGTTGTTGACATTGCACAATATGACGATGGTATTGAAATTGATGCTGTGAAGCAATCTGAATTGAGAATTCAAGAAGCATATTATCAAGAGCATATAGAAGGAACACAGAAAGAAAAAACAGAGAGACATTTTGCTTTAGTAGATGTATCAGTAGAAAAATCAATAGATACTCAAACTACTTTGCATCAAGAACTTGTGTGTGATTCGGAAACTGTAGAACAACATAGACATTCAGAGGTAGCTAGTGTGGAACTTACCAAACAATTAGACATAACAGGCATGCCATTAGATATTGAAAAACAGAGTTATGATGACCTCTCCATTTCAGAAGTCACTGCCATATCCAAGCAAGTGGAGAAAGAAGTCCTGATTGAAACTCAGCCAGAGTATGAAATTCAAATCAAAGTAGGCAAAGCCATGAGTTATGATCGAGAGCAAACATATAAACGTATGGTAGAAGTTCATACTGATAAAACCCCATCAGAAAGCTCTGAAGAACTACCTGGGAGGACAGATCAGGACCAGGATATGATGGTTGAGGTACCACACAGGGATATATCTGTTGAAATATCTGTTGAAAAACAAGATTCAACTGATTCAACTGAACACATCGAGAGACAAGTGCAGTCACCACGTAAACAAATTACAACATACACACAACGTGCTGAGTCTTTTAGTGCTGCTGAGCAACAGCTGCCCGAACAAATGATAGAAGTAGATGTATCTACAGGGGAAGTTGTTGGTTTACACCCAGCAAGTGATGAAATACAGAGGATAGTAGAAACAGAAATGTACTCTGCCCCAATTGTAATTGACTCATTTACAGAGAGAACAGAAGAACAATGTGTTGAAAAACGAGAACAAGTGTTTAGTGACAAAAGTATGCTTCCAGCAGAATCAGCAGAGGAATACAAAGAACCTGATGATGTTCAACCAGTCGCTATGATCTCCTCTGAAAGCTCACAGTATGTACATCCAAAAGAACAAAAATCAACAGAAACTACCAGAATCTTTGAAACAGGTGTTGGCGAGTCTGTGGCATTTGCCATCAAGATAGCCTTAAAGCCCAGCCCAAGAGATTCAGACAGTATCAGTCATACATCAAGTGAACTGAGTGCAGATCAAGCTCTGATAGAGCCAGCTCCCTACATTGAATATCGACCTGCAAGTGTGAAAGATGAAGCAGCCACTCCTGATGATGTCATGTATGATAGCTTACAACAAGATGATTTCTCACATCATATGACCACTGACACTCATGTAGCCTCCCCTGATTCTCTTGATGATCATGCAATAAGTAAAGAGCCTCTATTGTCTGAAGATTCCTTAGATGTGACTTCACCTGATACTGACATTCCAGACACAGTCAAAGAAGACACTAGTATTGGTGATGAACAAACCCTTATAGAAAGTGAGTTTGATACATCCCCAGATGAAACCAGTATTCCAACAGAGCCATTGCCAAGTACAGTGTCTGTAGATTCACTTATGTCTGCATCTGTAACATCATCTGTACCATCTGACAGCATGGCTGTGTCTGCTGATTCTTTGGATGGTGACTTACCAGACAAGGTAGATGTTGATAACCAAGAATGTAAGTTACTGTATGATATTTCTGAAAAGAATTTAGATGAGTTATCTGATGATTTAACTGGGTTCAGTAAAAGTGAAAGTTACATGGAAAAACGGGTCATGTTTAGTGAAACAGTTGTTACTAAATCTTTATCTGTAGAGGAATATTCTAAGTCAGATGTTCAAACCGGTTACATTAAGTCAGCTGTTCAAATAGATGATAATAAAAATGTAGAACCAACAAAGGATATTCCCACACAGTTCTTAGGTGCTAAGGTTGATGAACTTGATATGTCTGAAAAGTTGACTGAGGAAAAGGCTGTCATGCAAGCAAGCATGATATCTGATGATTCAGCCATAAAAAGTGACAATGATATGAGCTCAGAGTCGGACACTGAGAGAGTTGAAGTAAGGGATCAAATGGTTGAAAGTTGTTATCTGTCTGATGATGGAGTGGCAGAACCGATGTCTACAGGCTCTAGTTCAGCTGAGTCAGATGCAGAGGTGGATTCTCCATTTTCATCTTCACCCGAACAAGAGGTTGATTTGGAGCAGCGACAACAGGAGTCTAGTTATCAAACTGAAGAAGTCATTTCATTGGAACAAAGAGAAGAAATCCAAACCTCAAAAGAATATATAGAGGACAAATTTCTTCCAGAACAGATAGTTCAAGCAGAGCACATTGATGCACCAATGGCGGACACTTTATCTGCATCCGTGTTATCAACTGATAGTGAAGAGGTGTTCCATACTAAGGATAAATCAGTTTTCCAGGAAGAGACATTGATTCAGACTGATCTAGATTATACGGAGGAAGATGACAGAGCCACCCCTGTATTTGACCAACAAGCTTCAGCTGAACCTTTAAGTAGAATTAGTGTTGATATGTCAGAGCAGATCTTTATTGAACAATCAATAGAAACTGAGAGAGCATCACTTGAAAGTGATCAGAAAAGCATTCCAGATATTGAAATAAAAGGAAGTGATTTAAAACCTGTAAGTGAAACTGATAAAAAAGAGCTGGAACAGGTAACTTCTGAAGACCCTTCTACTATTCAAATTGAATCTCCAATAAAATCTGATGAACACACTCCAAGCGATATTTCATCCACAACTGCAATGGAAGCTAAGGAAATATTTGAAGCATTACTAAAGGTCTCTGAAGGATATAGCTCAGATTCCGAAAGCTCAAAAGATGAAAAGACTGAAGATTCTGACAATATACCAACACATAAAGAACTTGATGATACTGATGTAACCAAAGAACAAGATATGACCAAGCAAAAATCAAAGCATGAAGCTTCTGTCTCATTGGACACTGAATTAACACATACTGACCAAACTGTAGAATCAACTGTTCCATCTGAGCAGGCTACTGACACAACTGACACTTCAGAACACCTGAGTGATGCAACTGCCTTGCCGGTAGACCACACACTTTATGAAGGTACTTAACACACTCTGCACTGCACGTTTCGCAAACTACCATATATCTCATCTTTCCTTGATATGGTCGTTTGATTTCCATTACATTTCATTCTGACACTTATCTTTCTTGATCACTGTACTTCAATGATCACTCATCTGTTTCTTGTAGAGTTCACCATTTCATGCCTGCGTATGCCACATGATGTGAATGAATTCTACATGCTTTTTGCTTTACCTCGCTTTTGCTTTTGCTTTGACTGCTATATATCCTCTCATAGGGCATTTTCTTTACAGATTCCTAATCTCCATTTACTGGAGCTTATAGATAATTGCTATCTAATATCTATACCTGTGTGGTTTCTTCTTTTCTTAACACTAACAGAGCGAGAAAGTGGGGTATCAACTGAGTATAGCCAAGACAAACATGAGGAACCTGTTGCAGAACCATTTGATTTCATGAGCACTGAGGCTGATGAGGCTAGAGAAATATTAGCATCACTTGCTAATACTTCCATTCAAGAGAAGCCTGTTGAGTTTGATACTGAGCAGGCTTTGGACGAAGATGATCAAGAGCCTGCTACAACTACTGTATCCAGTGCTGTGATGCAGCTAAAACCAAAGACAGAACACTTACCAGCAGACCAGTTTGATGATGAATCTGTTGAAGATAAACCTATTGGGCCTGATACTGGGATACCAACTGAGTATAGCGAGGACAAACATGAGGAACCTGTTGCAGAACCATTTGATTTCATGAGCACTGAGGCTGATGAGGCTAGAGAAATATTAGCATCACTTGCTAATACTTCCATTCAAGAGAAGCCTGTTGAGTTTGATACTGAGCAGACATTGGAGGAAGATGTTCAGGAGCCTTCTACAACTACTGTATCCAGTGCTGTGATGCAGCTAAAACCAAACACAGAAGAATTATCTACACCATCACTGCCACCAGTAGATCAGATTGATGAAGAATCTGAAGATGAATATACTAAATTGGAACAAGTATGCCAAAATGACAAACAGTCTCCTGATGATGATGCCATGATTCAATCTCAAGATGAAAAGTATGAAGATGAATCAACTGAAAAAGAAGCCTATACTGATGATGGATCTAAGAAACATGAAGAAACTTCATATTCAGACCAAACGGATGAATCTGTTAAATACCCTGAAATCTCTGATGATACAGAGTATATTGAAAAACAAGAAGAAGCATTTGAACAGACTGCCCCTCAGATTTCTCAGAAGTATGAAGCACAGCAAGTAGACGAGGATTATCCAGATGAACCATATGTTGGTGTAACAAAGGATCCCTTTGAAGATGAAGAAGATCATAGAGAGTTTGAAGAGCTTGAAGCAGCCATAAATGATGCCCTTGACGAAGAACCCAGAACTACCATTGAAGATGACACACAATATGATAAACCCAATACCACCCAGCCCATAATTGATGTCAATGAACAGGTTGCTAGAGAAGTCTTGCATCACCTGATAGCAGCAGAGGATGCTGCAGCAGAAGAAGAAAGACTTCGGAAAGTTGAGTCATTTGAGAAACCACAAGGAGATGCTTTTGAAAGTCAATCTATTCAAGATACATCAGATATATTGATCAGCACAGAAGTTGCTCAGAGTGTTGAATCAGCACCAATATCCGTACATTCTGACCCACTTGATGAGAAAAAAGATCTTCTCACATCAAGCTTTGAAAATATCTATGATAAAACAGAAATTGAGTGTGAAGTCATGAAGCCTACATTATCAGCTGAAAAAGCAATTGGGGATAGATTTGAGCCAAATTTAGAACAACCAGAGATCATGGCCCGCTCTAGTAGTTTTGAAGATCTTTACACTAAAAAGCCAAGTTATGATGAGGAACAAGAGCAATTTGTAGATTATAATGAGTCACAGCCTAGGACCACTGATGTGACTAATACTGATTATGATACCAATATTGAAAGTTCAACAATTCCTCTGTCAGCCTCACTGGACTCAATCAAGGAAGAATCCCCAAATGCTGATGATATTCCAGAAGCAACTGATGTCACTGAAACCCAATATGATACAAATATGGAAAGTGCAGCATGTCCTCTAGTGGATATCCCATCTACCCCTATAAAAGATACAGTGCAACCAGAGTATGGGAGTTCCCCTCCTTACCAGACCTATGAGTCAGGCCTTGACTCTGTAGGTCAAGAACAACAGTTACTTGCTCCAGCATCTGACTCCTCCTTAGAACGCTCCCATTCATGTGAGGTAGAAGAAGGGGAAAAGGAGCATCCTAGATTTAGACATCATTCCTCACCTGATGGTTTCTTCCCCCATGAGAATGATCTGAATGACCGTCAACAAAGTGATGAAGGTATTGCTTTTTATGTCCCCACCACATAGTGTGGGGCCATATTGTCGGCCTAGGCGCGTCCGTCCGTCCGTCTGTCTGTCCGTCTGTCTGTCCGTCTGTCTGTCCGTCTGTCCGTACGTCCGGCAGTTTTCTCCAAAACCGCTACAGATATCACCTTCAAATTTTCAGGGATAACTTATGAGTGCATACAGATGTGGATGAAAAAAAATTAACTCGATACTTACTTCCTGTCGGCCATTTTGAAGTCGAATGCTAAAATCCTTGTCTGCAAACTTTAAGAAAAACTGCTTCACAGTTGCTTTTAAAACTTTAACATCTTGTTCAGCTCACTTCATTCTAGATCTGATTAGGTTTTGGACCTGCTAGCTCAGTCATGTCAGCCATTTTGAATGTCTTAAGAAAAGTTAGCGCGCGATAATACTTTGTATCATATTGAATGGTGTTTTTGAGTTTTCATACTTTAACTATTTAGTAGCTTTATAAATAATTTCAGATGTACTTTGCTGTACAAGCCTACTTTATTGTTAACAGTAGTTATATGTGATAATTTTGTAAAAAGAAATCAGCAAAAACTCATAAGGACTTTTTTATTGTCGGCCATTTTGGATTTTTCGGTCCTAAAATCTTGTCTGTGAAGTCTTGTCTGCGCGTTTTCAGGTGAACCGTTTGGTGGATCAATTTCAAATTTTCAGGGATGATTCTTAGTATAAAAATCTAGATCTCATTAGTTTTTTGGCATTCTGGGTAAATGTCAAGGCAGCCATTTTGGATTTTCCGTCCTAAAATCTTGTCTGTAAAGTCTTGTCTACTCGTTTTCAGGTGAACTGTTTCGTAGATCAATTTCAAATTTTCAGGAATGATTCTTAGTATGAAAATCTAGAACTGATTAGTTTTTTTGCATTCTGGGTAAATGTCAAGGCAGCCATTTTGGATTTTCCGTCTTAAAATCTTGCCTGTAAAGTCTTGTCTACGCGTTTTTAGGAGAACGGTTTGATAGATCAATTTCAAATTTTCAGGGATGATTCTTTGTATGAAAATCTACATCTGATTACTTTTTTTGCATTCTGCGTAAATGTTAAGGCAGCCATTTTGGATTTTCTGTCCTAAAATCTTGTCTGTAAAGTCTTGTCTACCCGTTTTCAGGTGAACCGTTTGGTAGATCAATTTCATATTTTCAGGGATGATTCTTAGTATGAAAATCTACAAACTGATTAGTTTTTTGACATTCTTGGTAAATGTCAAGGCAGCCATTTTGGATTTTCCATCCTGAAATCTTGTCTGTAAAGTCTTGTTTACATGTTTTCTGGTTAACTGTGTGACGGATCAATTTCAAATTTTCAGGGGTGGTTCTTAGTATGAAAATCTAGAACTGACTAAATTTTTGGCATTCTGGGTAAATTTTAAGGTGGCCACTTTGGATTTTCCGTCCTCAAATTGTGTTGGTAAAGTCTTGTCTACTCATTTTCAGGATAACCATTTCACGGGATCACCACTTGGTGGGGACATTTTGTACACGTTTGTGTTCTTGTATCTGATGGCTGGACTCTAAATACCCACCTGCTTTCTTGTGATTTCCTGATGTGCACCGTGTGTTACAATTTACAAGAAATAATTAAATCATAGATGAATATACAAAGCTGTAGTTTAGTTCTCTCATTTTCTTCTGCATTCATCAAGTTCATTTTTATTAATATCATGTCTCATATCTCATCGGATGCGCTTAGTTTTTAAGGACCCCTATTTATTAATGCATGTTTTGATGACTTTTCAGGATTTCTTTTTCTTTATTTTACAGTTAATTGTACAGTCTTTTATAAATATTGTTTTTACTGTTTTAGCTCACATTGAATTTCCTGATCACTGTGTTGTTGTTCGCTTACCTTCAACTAAAATGTCACGGTTGTCCTGTTAAACAAAAGGAGAGAATTGACAAGAATACTCTTCAACTGGTTAAGAATGCCTCAATCCATATATAGTAAATCTGTCTAATAAACACCTCCTTTCTGGAGGCAACTATTCCTTGTAGACAGTAATTTCATAATAGAAAGGATTCAATATCACATTAGTCATTGGGACTAAATTCTTCTGAAAATTTGTTATATATAAAGAAGTTAGTGTCCTAGCAGAAAGGTGTTCCATTGGACAGGTCTTACTGTATGTGTACTTCATTCAAATTGAATTATCTTAATAATGACCAGAATGACATTTTAGTGTTTTACACTATTTATTTAGCATGTTCCACATAACTGTTGTCTGATGTTGTACCACACTTCTGTTGCCAGATATCCCTAGTGAAATATTGGATCAGCTTGCCCTGGAGTTGCAAGGAGACCTAGAAGGTGCACAGAGTGGTCCTTATGGTGAATATGAAGGTATTTCAGTATTTCAACTCCTGGTTGCAGTGAATCAAGCTAGACCTGTAGATAGGCGGACAAACACAGCAATTTAACATTTGTTCATTATATGATTGCCATACAATATTTAGCAAAATCATTTTTAGTCACCAAATTATATTTTGATATTCAGATATGAAACAATTGTAATATTTGATTTTTAAAAAGAAAAATAGAAATTGAGTTGGGCTTCTAGTACATTTATAAGCAATTTGTATTTTATGTAATATTGTATGGCAAAAACATCATCAGTTCACAATACAAATGGATGGTGAATCATTTTACAATATACTGGTTTATTATAATACTGTAGTATTTCATCAATCTCAGCCATTTGTACCATTACATATGCTTAACATAGTTCATTATTTCTTCAAAAAATAGGCATAGACAAAGAAAGTACATTGAACTATGTTACATAGGAGTCCTTGTGTATCATACCCATAATATCAACTTTATTAAAGAATGATCTTGGTAGTATGCAAGGACCCTGACCCTGACTTTCATATTCAACACCCACATAGAAAAGATCACAATGAACCTTTGTATTGTCATATACATCATTCATATTGTTTCAATGATTGATATTAGTGAGCATCTCTGTTTTGAAATTCATTTACTCACATTTTTGTTAATTTGATCTTTTCTCTGTGCTCATTACGTGGACATGCATTAAAACTCTGCCCAACTTAACACTTGCAATTAACCATAGCTTGTATTGCTTTGTAGCATGGTCGACTATTTTTGAATGAAGTCATGTATGAGTTCAGTTGTTTCAATAACTCTCTAATTCAATAACTTCTTTGAAACATTTTCAAAACACAAATTGCAATAATTCATTTTCATAAATTTTGAATGATGGCAACATTAATCTGTTTGGTAATTTAGTTAAGATTTTGTGTGAGTTTGACTAACTTTAGTAACACTGTGTTCTAATTAACTCTATTTAGTGCCTGCAATTCCTGTAGATTTGGACACAAGGGTGAAGGAGACTGAAGAAGGGGAGGGCCTACTGGATGGGGCCACAGAATCCCCAATTAGTAAACAGTCCTTTGATCTAACAATTGAATCAAAACTTGAGTATTCTGTTACCCAAACTCCCCCAGATTCCCCTGTACATTTAAAACATGAATCATCCCCTGATATTTCCCCTGTACATGAGACAAAGGATATCCATAAGATTAAGTTTGCTGTTGGTGTTTCTCCAACTAGCTTTATAGCTGAAGAGCCGGAGTACCTTTCCTCTAGTCTTGAGCAACAGCCATTGTACGAATATACAGATGAAAGCAAAGATGATATTATGGAGACCAGTATAGATGTCCCTGTGTCCACTTCCTCTGATGCTCTAGAATCATCCATAGAAATAGACTTTAGTAGAGAGCACTCTGCTTCAGATGGCTTTACCGCAATGGGAGATGTTTCTCCTGTTGGAGAAGTTGCAAATATTGACATAAATGTACAGAAAGATGACTTTAAATCAGCCAAAGTACCTTTATCAGAGGAGGAATCAAATGATATTAAGATCAGAACTATAGCTGAACAATATACTTCTGATGATTCTATTGAATCAGAAGATACAATATCTGTTACTGAGCAAACCAAGGACATAATTTACACACAAGTGGAACAGCCTGTCTCAGAAGATGCTATTGGATCAGAATCTACCATTGAGCAATCTGTTCCCAAAGATGCCATTGAAATAGAAGATGTTACTCCTGTAAAAGATGAGTCCCTTGATATTCAGACGAGTATTGAAAAGTCTGTTTCTGATGATGTTATTGAAACAAAAGACACTACCTTTATAGGAGAAGAGTCACTTGATGTCACTGAGGCTAGCATTAAAAAGTATGTTCCCGATGATGTTATTGAAACAGAAGATGCTGCTCTTGTAAAGGAGGAGCCCCTTGATGTCATTGAAGCTACCATTGAAAAATCTGTTCCTGATGATATTATTGAAACAGAAGATGCTGCTCTTGTAAAGGAGGAGCCCCTTGATGTCATTGAAGCTACCATTGATCAGTCTGTTCCTGATGATATTATTGAAACAGAAGATGCTGCTCTTGTAAAGGAGGAGCCCCTTGATGTCATTGAAGCTACCATGGAAAAATCTGTTACTGATGATATTATTGAAACAGAAGATGCTGCTCTTGTAAAGGAGGAGCCCCTTGATGTCATTGAAGCTACCATTGATCAGTCTGTTCCTGATGATGTTATTGAAGTAGAAGATTCTGCTCTTGTAAAGGAGGAGCCCCTTGATGTCATTGAAGCTACCATTGATCAGTCTGTTCCTGATGATGTTAATGAAGTAGAAGATTCTGCTCTTGTAAAGGAGGAGCCCCTTGATGTCATTGAAGCTACCATTGATCAATCTGTTCCTGATGATATTATTGAAACAGAAGATTCTGCTCTTGTAAAGGAGGAGCCCCTTGGTGTCATTGAAGCTACCATTGATCAATCTCTTCCTGATGATATTATTGGAGTAGAAGACTCTGCTCTTGTAAAGGAGGAGCCCCTTGATGTCATTGAAGCTACCATTGATCAGTCTGCTCCTAATGATATTATTGAAACAGAAGATGCTGCTCTTGTAAAGGAAGAGCCCCTTGATGTCATAAAAGCTAGCATTGATCAATCTGTTCCCGATGATATTATTGAAACAGAAGATACTGCTCTTGTAAAGGAAGAGCCCCTTGATGTCATTGAAGCTACCATTGATCAATCTGTTCCTGATGATGTTATTGAAACAGAAGATGCTGCTCTTGTAAAGGAAGAGCCCCTTGATGTCATAAAAGCTAGCATTGATCAATCTGTTCCCGATGATATTATTGAAACAGAAGATACTGCTCTTGTAAAGGAAGAGCCCCTTGATGTAATTGAAACCAGCATTGAAAAGTCTATTCCCGATGATATGATTGAAACAGAAGATACTACTCCTATAAGGGAAGAGCCACTTGATGTCATTGAAGCTACCAAGATTGACAAGATTGAGCCTGAATCTGTTGCTCCTCAAATTGATGATCAATCAATGAAATCCCAGCCACTTACATTAGAAACCTTCCTCGGTATTGATACAACAGATGTGTCATCACCTGAAAAAACAGAAATAATAGATGTTGAACCAATTGAGCAAGAACCTGTGAAGTACGATCCAACATTTAGTACAAAATCTTTCCTTCAAGATAAACCAGACAGTGATCAGTATGGTGATGCAATATTTAGGGTAGTTGAACTGGAACCAACCAGCTCACCTGAGCAAGAGGGTTATCAAGTTATATCAGGTGACCCTGAAACTGATACTGATGTCTATAACAGGGAGGATGTAATCACAAGGGTATATGAGAAAGATAAGGATGAACTAGAAACTATGGTTGAAGAGCCAGAACCATCTGAAGCTGAACAGGCTGAGTGTGAATCTGCTAGTGCTGCACTTGTTCCTGAACAGGAGTCTTCCGATGTAAGTGCAACGATTACAACCACTGACATTGCAGATCCCTTTTCAAGTACAAGTGTACCAAAAATTGATTCTTGTGATGAACCAAGCTCAGCTGAACCAACACCTGGTTATCAAAATAGAATTGAGTTCATGACATTTGACAATATGGCATTTGAGGGAAGAGATACAATAGATGAAGAGGATTCACCCAAAGACCTAGAACCTGATGCTGTTAAATTTGACTATGCAGGAAAAGAACAGCAAATTCATGAAACTGTTGAAAAAGAATTGAAAAGTAGTATTTTCAGTGCAGAACTTCAACAGTCTATAGACCAGTTATCACCAGACAAGAAATCTTTCTTTTTTGATCAAACCATTGAAGAAGATTCCCAATATACTGCAACGAAAACTGAAACTACAACTTCAGAGAGAGAGGATGCTCTCCAAGAGTCTTCTACATTTGAGACACATTCAAAAACTGTAATAGAAGCAGTCACTAGGTCAGAAACTATAGAGGTGGAATCTATTATGACAAGAACTGAAATTGGATTTGAGCCAATTGATAGTGTACCAGAACAACCAGTTAGAGTTGATATTGATTGTGATGCCATGTTGATGAGTCAAGATCAGCCATATGTTGAGCAAGAATATGAACAAAAGGAACCTGTTGTTGTACATGGAGATTTTAAGGCTCATGAGCATGCTGATGAAGTAGAAGAGCAATTAGAAATTGAGGAAACATCAGTTCAAGTCCCTGTGTATGATAAGCAAGAATATGAGGAGCCAGAAACTGCTGTTGAAGATGAAGATGCTAAAGTCAAAGAGATACACCATGACAATAAAGTAAAGGATCAATTAGAAATTGAAGAATCTTCAATTCAAGTCCCTGTATATGATAAGCAAATGTATGAAGAATCAGAACCTGTCATTAAAATTGAAGATGCTAAGGATAAAGATATAAAATTTGATGATAGAATTGAAGACCAATTAGTAGGTGAGCAATCCTCCGATGAAATTCCTCCATATGACCCACAAGAACATGTGGAACCAGAACCTGCTTCGGAAATTGAAGTCGTAAAGTATCAAGATAAAGGACATGAGGATGAAGAACTAGAAATTGAGGAATTTTCAAATAAAGTCCCTATATGTGATAAGCAAGGGTATGAAGGGCAAGAGCCTGTTGTGAAAGTTGAACATGATGAGGAAGACCAATTAGAAGTTCTAGAGTCTAAAAGTCCTGTCTTCATACACATTGATCAAGATCAACAGGAACCAGAGAAGGTTGTGGATGCTGAAAATGCTGGGAATGATGACACAAAATATGATAAAGTGAAAGAACAATTTGAAATTGAAGCATCTACTAGTCCTAAATATGATCATAGAGAGCATGGTGTGCATATTGATCAAGGTATGGGAGATGATGGTATAGCTCAAGGAGAAATGCTGGATAAAATTGTTGATGTTTTTACAATATCCAAAGCATCAGAGGGAGAACAATCTACTGTTAAAGATGTTGAGTCATCACCAATGGACTCATCCAGTGGGTTAGAAGAGCACCGAGACACAAAAGAGGTGAGCGATGGAGATATTTCTGATGAATCTTTAAGTGATAATCAACAACAATATCTTGAAAGTAGTATTCAAGAAAGTATGGAACTCATGGCTCAACAGTCTGTCCATGTAAGCGATGACCTTAAAATAGTGTCAGATAGTGCAGATGGTGAGTCTGAAGATAGTGCGTATGGAGTTGACCCTGAGATTGATGTAGTTTATAGTAGTGATGATGATGATAATATGGTAGTTGATATGACTCATCCCAGGAGAGAACACAGAAAGTCTCATGAAATATTAACAGATCAGAGTAGGCCTCAGTTTGAGGGAGAACTTGTAGAATCATATACTATTTCAACTGAAGTAAGAACTGAACGTACCTCCACATCGGAAGTTATTGAAACTTCTCCAGATGGTACAGAACAAAGAATATTTGGATTAGTACACCACAAACCCCCTACTATCAAACTGTCCTCAGATGAAAGCTTTGAAGAAACAGAGATAAAGATCGACAATGAGCCAATTGTACCAATGGTCCACATGGATCAGCCAAATATTGTCATAACAAGTGCATCAAAAGAAGAATTAACAGAAGATATTGAGGAGGAATATATTATTATAGAATCAAGTGAGGTTGAATCAGAACCAGTTGTATTTGATGAGCCTAAAGATGATGAAGAATTGACTCCTGAAAAAGTTGAAGACAAACCTGTGAGCGATCAATTGGATGCTAGGACTGAAATTACTGTTGAAGTTAAAGAAGATAAGAGCTTCAGCGATACCAAGGAAACATATCTTATTGAGACTCATGAAATTATTGAAGATATGAAAGACACCAAATTAGAACACAAAGCTGAAATTCTACAATCCTATGATGATCAGAAAACTGAGGATGATGAGAGATATGTACCTCATATTGAGGATACGGTTGTTGTTGAAAGTGATGTTGTGAAGGATGACAAGTGTAAAATTGTGGATAAACAGTATGAAGAGAAAGTAGATGCTAGTGAGATGTTAGAACATGAGCCTAAGGGTATATCAGAAAGAATACCATCTGAGTCATATGTCAATGATAAAGATGAGTTTCACAGGGAAAGTGAAAGTAAATCTGATTATGTACATGAAGGAGTAGATTTTTTCAAGGAAAGCCAAACTGCAGTACAAATTGGGGAAGAAGATATGTCGTTTAGACATGAAGAAGTAACTGAAAAAGCAATAGATCAACATGAAGAGCCAAGTGATGAAACTGTGACTGCTGAAATTGATACATCTATAAATGATGTGATTGAGGAGTCTGATGTACCATATACTGATACTTTAAGTTCCGTTCCACCTGATATAATTGAAATCATGGAGGATGATGACACACCAACTGAACCCTTTGAAGGTATTGTGTTAGATCCAACTGGCACAGTGAAAGAACCCTTTGAGGAAATTCAAGAAACATATCAGCATGAAGTTGTTGAGAGTATTCTTGAGAGCAGGTCACATGACATACCAATCGGACATGATGTTGCAGATGCACATTTAAATGTATTCAGAATAGGTGGAACAGGCTATGTTGTGTCTGATTCAGAAGAATCAACTTCACCTCGACCAGTTAAATCTGACACTACATCATTTGACTTTGGAGACAAAGCCATAAAATCGGATAGTTCTTTAACCTATTCACCAAAGTATTCTCCAAAGAGACCTCTCTCAGATTCCTTTGATTTTCCACCACAAAAAACATTATCACAAGACTCATCAATAGATGGGTCATACGCAACTGCTCATAGCACAATGTCATTAGATTCAAGGTCCTCTGTATCAGCCGAGACACTCACTAGTTCCTATGCCTCAGCAGACTCTTCCATTGAATCGAGAGGTGTATCATCAGAAACACTCACTGGATCAGTGTCTGGATCTGGATATATTACTGCAGATGCTTTCACAAGCAGTGACTCTTTTGATACAGGTAAATCATCTTCTGCAGATGATCATGACTATTCATCTGATGAATCACCACAAATAACTCAAATAGATAAAACACCAACAGATGACATCATTCCAGAGGATATTTTTGATCAAGAGATTGAAGCTTTTGAAAGGGAAAGTGAAAATCAAGAAGAATCACCAGAAGAAATATTTCACCTTGAAATTGATAAACATCTTGAGGAAGAGCAAAAACCAGTGTGCTTAAGAACAGTATCAATAGACAGCGAAGAGTTGTCTACAAGCTATAGTAGTGGAGGGAATGAAATGAAAGAAGAGATGCAGACTGAAATTCCCACTACAACTGTTCCTCTTAATATCCAGCTACAACAGGAATATGATGAGGAGGAATCAAAACTAGATGCTGAGATAAGAGAGGCAGAAGAATCAAATGTTGAAATTGAAGTGACTGATACTACAATTGGAAGCCCTGAACTTATTGTCAAACCAGTGGAATATGAAGTACAAGTTGAGAAACTAGAAACAGAAAAAGAACAACATCTATTTTCTCCTAAGAAAGATGTCACTTTTGAGTTTAGCCAAGATTATTCTGACTTTATACAATCATCAAAACTAGAAGAGGGTGCTATCATAAAGGACGACTCCATTGATTTACCAAAGACAACAAATTCGTGCTCAATATCTAGTGAAGATCTTATTGCTTCATCTACATCATCTGAAAATATGACAGAACCAACACTGTTGGCTGCAACATACAATCTCGATTCTGCTACTGTGTCTCATGTTGTAGCAACTTATGATATTTCTCCTGATAGTGTTGAAAGGCAGCCTGTTGCAGAACCCCAACCCAAAATGATTCTTTCAAGTCCTGAAGATGAAGTGTTTGAGTTTGAAGTCAGGGATAGAAAATTTGATGAGGAAACACCGGAGAGATTAAGATTGCAAGCAACAAAATCCTCTGACATTTCATTATCAGAGTCTGATACAACAGAAACACATCCTAGGAGTTCTATTCCTTCAATTCCATCAGTTCCTGAGTTTGAATTACCTTCAGACAAACAGGAAAATATAACACTTGAAACATCTGTAAAACTCGAATTTCTTGAATCAGAATCAGAGCTTGGGGAAACAGTAGATGAAATGTCCAAACCACCTATAGAATTCACTGTAGATCAAGAGGATGGGACTGAAGAAATGGAGGAAATCAAACCTGTGAAAGAATATACTGCTGCTGAAGCCAGTATAGAATTTGATAGCAGCATGGAACCATCTAGATCAAGTCCATTTGAGATAGTTGCATCTGAGCAAAGTGATCAAACAGAGGTGTCTCTACAGCTTGGTCAAGAAGTAACTAAAGTTGAGGATCTGGAACAGGTTGGAACCCATTCAAGGGATAGTCCCTTTGAGGTGGTCACAGCAGATATAGATGATAGCCAAATTAATAAGGATGTAGCAATAGATGATAAAGATGATTTGGTAAAAAAGCCAAAAGATGAAGCAACCAGAACAAGTCCATTTGAAGTTGTATCACCATCAGAATTTGAAGACTATGCTGAATATATGATTGCAATGGAACATGCTCAAAAGATATCTGACGAGTTATTACAGAGTGTTGCTGGTATATCTGCTAGCCAAATTGGAGCTGAACAGAAAGATGCTACACATCCTCCAGAAAGAATATCTATTTCTTCTTTTGAGCACTCATCTCCTATCAGCAGTGAACCATCACCATTTGAAAAGCATCCAACTGAACAAATCCCTGATTTTTATTTGAAAGAAGATGAATTCAAACCAACCAGTCATGCTGAGGATTTGCAAATTGAACAAATACCAGATTTCTCTTTGAAAGAAGATGAACCAAAACCATATATCTTTCCTGAACGAGATAGCTTTGAAACAAAGGCTGATGTTATGCTAATTGATCCATTTAGCACATCTAATGGACCAACTGAAGTTGAATACAGTCCTGCAATTGATGATGGTATAATGAGTTCAACTCCAGAGAGCACTGGTAGACCATTATCACCAACTGACTACATACTTCAGGCAGAGAGCAGCAGAGCTTCATCAATTGGAGACCTTTTGGATGATAGTAGAAGTGAAATTAGAATTGAAGAAGAAACACCTATTCAAATTGAGGTTGAACAAAGTGAAGGACCATTTCAAGCTGATGTGATAGAACAACCCACACATGCTGAACCAGAGAGGACAGAGCAACGGTCGACAGTAACTACAGATGAGCCAACATTATTAACAGAAAGCTTGATGGAAGAGCTACACAAATCTGATCAAGAGGGTATGCTAACATCCGATCAAACATTATATGATATGGAAATGCCATCTGAAGAAACGTCACCCCATCCTTCTCAACTTATGGACATGAATACATCTCAAATAACAGATACATCTGATCAGTTTCAAGAGAGCAGTCAAAGTCCAGAGTCAGATGAAAAAGATGAATATGATCAGGTAATTGACTCTCCCAACAAACATGTACTTGATAAGCAGCCTATTAAAGTGGAAGAAGATGATATACATGAGACAGACGCTGGAATTATTAGGCTTAAACGTAGCCCTGAGCCTTCTCCAATAGTTGAAAAAGAAGTTATTTTTCCTCCCACTGGACCTGTAGTTGCAGTAACAGAAGTCACAAGTGAGCAGGCTGAAGATTTATTACTCACAACAACTGAACCAGACAGGGATTTAGTTTATGAGAGCACTGAACAAGAAATGCCATATACTGTTGTAACAGACGTTCCACCTGAGTATTGTGCTGACATATTGG
>CAIIXF020000816.1:0-50000 GCA_903813345.2 Owenia fusiformis
AGAGGTTCTGGAGGTAAGCCCAGGAGCATTCATGCGGTGGTCACGATAGCTTCTCTGGCTACGCGGCTACAGAGGTTCTTGAGGTACCCCCAGGACCATGCATGCGGCGGCTACTCTATCTACACTGGTTTTGCGGCTACAGAGGTTCTGGATGTAAGCCCAGGACCATACATACGGTGACCCCGATAGCTACACTGGCTACGCGGCTACACATTTAGGATGAGACCCTCCTCGGATGAGCGTTACAAATAAATTTTTCTTTCGAAAATTGAAATTAATGGTATAAAATGATGTTATAGTTCAAGTTGAACAGAGTGGTGATGTCTGGTGTCATCTCGGGATGACACGTCTCCGGATGAGACACATTTTGGATGAGACCCTCCTCGGATGAGCGTTACGAAATAAATTTTTCTTTCGAAAATTGAAATTAATGCTATAAAATGATGTTATAGTTCAAGTTGAACAGAGTGGTGATGTCTGGTGTCATCTCGGGATGACACGTCTCCGAACGAGACACATTTAGGATGAGACCCTCCTCGGATGAGCGTTACGAAATAAATTTTTCTTTCGAAAATTGAAATTAATGGTATAAAATGATGTTATAGTTCAAGTTGAACAGAGTGGTGATGTCTGATGTCATCTCGGGATGACAGGTCTCCGGACGAGACACATTTAGGATGAGACCCTCCTCGGATGAGCATTACGAAATAAATTTTTCTTTCGAAAATTGAAATTATAATGGTATAAAATGATGTTATAGTTCAAGTTGAACAGAGTGGTGATGTCTGGTGTCATCTCGGGATGACACGTCTCCGGACGAGACACATTTAGGATGAGACCCTCCTCGGATGAGCGTTACGAAATAAATTTTTCTTTCGAAAATTGAAATTAATGGTATAAAATGATGTTATAGTTCAAGTTGAACAGAGTGGTGATGTCTGGTGTCATCTCGGGATGACACGTCTCCGGACGAGACACATTTAGGATGAGACCCTCCTCGGATGAGCGTTACGAAATAAATTTTTCTTTCGAAAATTGAAATTAATGGTATAAGATGATGTTATAGTTCAAGTTGAACAGAGTGGTGATGTCTGGTGTCATCTCGGGATGACACATCTCCGGACGAGACACATTTAGGATGAGACTCTCCTCGGATGAGCGTTACGAAATAAATTTTTCTTTCGAAAATTTAAATTAATGGTATAAAATGATGTTATAGTTCAAGTTGAACAGAGTGGTGATGTCTGGTGTCATCTCGGGATGACACGTCTCCGGACGAGACACATTTAGGATGAGACCCTCCTCGGATGAGCGTTACGAAATAAATTTTTCTTTCGAAAATTGAAATTAATGGTATAAAATGATGTTATAGTTCAAGTTGAACAGAGTGGTGATGTCTGGTGTCATCTCGGGATGACACGTCTCCGAACGAGACACATTTAGGATGAGACCCTCCTCGGATGAGCGTTACGAAATAAATTTTTCTTTCAAAAATTGAAATTAATGGTATAAAATGATGTTATAGTTCAAGTTGAACAGAGTGGTGATGTTTGGTGTCATCTCGGGATGACACGTATATGCGATGGTCACGATAGCTACACTGGCTACGCGGATACAGAGGTTCTAAGCTAGCTACACTGGCTATGCAGCTAGAGAGGTTCTGGAGGTAAGCCCAGGAGCATATATGCGATGGTCAAGATAGCTACACTGGCTACGCGGCTATAGAGGTTCTTGAGGTACCCTTAGGGCCAAACATGCGGTGGCTACTCTACCTACACTGGCTTTGCGGCAACAGAGGTTCTGGATGTAAGCCCAGGACCATACGTACTGTGGCCCCGCTAGCTGCACTGCCTACGCGTCTAGATAGGTTCTTGAGGTACCCCTAGGGCCAAGCATGCGGTGGCTACGCTACCTACACTGGCTTTGCGGCTACAGAGGTTCTGGAAGTAAGCCCAGGACCATACGTACTGTGGCCCCGATAGCTGCACTGGCTACGCGGCTACAGAGGTTCTTGAGGTACCCTTAGGCCCATGCATGCGGTGGCTACGCTTCTAGGAGCATACATACTGTGTCCCCGATAGCTGCACTGGATACGCGTCTACAGAGGTTCTTGAGGTAACCCTAGGAGCATTCATGCGTTGGCTTCGGTAGCTACGCGGGTACAATGGGTATGTATGCTACGCTACCAACACTGGCTACACAGCTACAGAGGTTCTGGATGTAAGCCCAGGACCATACATACTGTGGCCCCGATAGCTGCACTGGCTACGCGGCTACAGAGGTTCTTGAGGTACCCTTAGGACCATGCATGCGGTGGATTTGCAGCTACAGAGGTTCTAAATGTAAGCCTATGACCATACATACTGTGGCCCCGATAGCTGCACTGGATTCACTACAGAGGTTCGTGAGGTAACCCTAAGAGCATGCATGCGTTTGCTTCGGTAGCTACGCGGGTACAATGGGTATGTATGCTACGCTACCAACACTGGCTACACAGCTAGAGAGGTTCTGGAGGTAAGCCCAGGAGCATTCATGCGGTGGTCACGATAGCTTCTCTGGCTACGCGGCTACAGAGGTTCTTGAGGTACCCCCAGGACCATGCATGCGGCGGCTACTCTATCTACACTGGTTTTGCGGCTACAGAGGTTCTGGATGTAAGCCCAGGACCATACATACGGTGACCCCGATAGCTACACTGGCTACGCGGCTACAGAGGTTCTTGAGGTACCCCTAGGACCATGCATGCGGTGGCTACGCTACCTACACTGGCTTTGCGGCTACAGAGGTTCTGGATGTAAGCCAAGGACCATACATACTGTGGGCCCGATAGCTGCACTGGCTACGCAGCTACAGAGGTTCTTGAGGTAAGCCCAGGAGCATATATGCGATGGTCACGATAGCTACACTGGCTATGCGGCTACAGAGGTTCTTGAGGTACCCCTAGGAGCATGCATGCGTTGGCTACGCTAGCTACCCTGGCTTTGTGGCTACAGAGGTTCTGGATGTAAGCCCAGGACCATATACACTGTGGCCCCGATAGCTGCACTGGCTACGAGGCTACAGAGGTTCTTGAGGTACCCCTAGGAGCATGCATGCGTTGGCTACGCTAGCTACCCTGGCTTTGCAGCTACAGAGGTTTTGGATGTAAGCCAACGACCATACATACTGTGGCCCCGTTAGCTGCACTGGATACACGACTACAGAGGTTCTTGAGGTAACCCTAGGAGCATGCATGCGTTGGCTTCGGTAGCTACGAGGGTACAATGGGTATGTATGCTACGCTACCAACACTGGCTACACAGCTAGAGAGGTTCTGGAGGTAAGCCCAGGAGAATACATACTGTGGTTCCGATAGCTGCACTGGCTACGCGGCTACAGAGGTTCTTGAGGAACCCCTAGGACCATGCATGCGGTGGCTACACTAGCTACACTGGCTTTGCAGCTACAGAGGTTCTGGATATAAGCCCAGGACCATACAAACTGTGGCCCCGATAGCTGCACAGGCTTCACGGCTACAGAGGTTCTTGACGTACCCCTAGGACCATGCATGCAGTGGCTACACTACCTACACTGGCTACGCGACTACAGATGTTCTTGAGGTAAGCCCAGGAGCATATATGCGATGGTCACGATAGCTACACTGGCTACAGAGGTTCTTGAGGTACCCCTAGGAGCATGCATGCGTAGACTTCGGTAGCTACGCGGGTACAGAGGTTTTTGAGGTACCCCCAGGACCATGCATGCCGTGGCTACGCTACCTACTTGCAGAGTTTCTGGATGTAAGCCCAGGACCATACATACTGTTGCCCCGATAGCTGCACTGGACACATGACTACAGAGGTTCTTGTTGTAACCCTAGGAGCATTCATGCGTTGGCTTCGGTAGCTACGCGCGTACAATGAGTATGTATGCTACGCTACCAACACAGGCTACACAGCTACAGACGTTCTTTAGGTACCCCTGGGACCATGCATGCGGTGGCTACGCTACCTACACTGGATTTGTGGCTACAGAAGTTCTGGATGTAAGCCTAGGAGCATACATACTGTGGGCCCGATAGCTGCACTGGCTACGCGGCTACAGCTGTTCTTGAGGTAACCCTAGGAGCATGCATGCGTTGGCTAAGCTAGCTACACTGGCTATGCAGCTAGTTAGTTTCTGGAGGTTAGCCCAGGAGCATATATGCGATGGTCAAGATAGCTACACTGGCTACGCGGCGATAGAGGTTCTTGAGGTACCCCTAGGGCCAAGCATGCGGTGGCTACGCTACCTACACTGGCTTTGCGGCTACAGAGGTTCTGGATGTAAGCCGAGGACCATACTGTACATACTGAGGCCCCGATAGCTGCACTGCCTACGCGTCTAGAGAGGTTCTTGGGGTAACCCTAGGAGCATGCATGCGTTGGCTACGCTTGCTACACTGGCTATGCAATTAAAGAGGTTCTGGATGTAAGCCCAGGACCATATATACTGTGGCCCCGATAGCTGCACTGGCTACGCGGCTACAGAGGTTCTTGAGGTACCCTTAGGCCCATGCATGCGGTGGCTACTCTACCTACACTGGCTTTGCGGCTACAGCGGTTCTTGAGGTAAGCCCAGGAGCATATATGCGATGGTCACGATAGCTACACTGGCTACGCGGATACAGAGGTTCTTGAGGTACCCCTAGGAGCATGCATGCGTTGGCTACGGTAGCTACGCGGTTACAATGGGTATATATGCTACGCTACCAACACTGGCTACACAGCTACAGAGGTTCTTGAGGTACCCCTAGGACCATGCATGCGGTGGCTACGCTACCTACACTGGATTTGCGGCTACAGAAGTTCTGGATGTAAGCCGAGGAGCATACATACTGTAGGCCCGATAGCTGCACTGGCTACGCGGCTACAGAGGTTCTTGAGGTAACCCTAGGAGCATGCATGCGTTGGCTAAGCTAGCTACACTGGCTATGCAGCTAGAGAGGTTCTGGAGGTAAGCCCAGGAGCATATATGCGATGGTCAAGATAGCTACACTGGCTATGCAGCTATAGAGGTTCTTGAGGTACCCCTAGGGCCAAGCATGCGGTGGCTACGCTACCTACACTGGCTTTGCGGCTACAGAGGTACTGGATGTAAGCCCAGGACCATACGTACTGTGGCCCCGCTAGCTGCACTGCCTACGCGTCTAGAGAGGTTCTTGAGGTACCCCTAGGGCCAAGCATGCAGTGGCTACGCTACCTACACTGGCTTTGCGGCTACAGAGGTTCTGGATGTAAGCCCAGGACCATACGTACTGTGGCCCCGATAGCTGCACTGGCTACGCGGCTACAGAGGTTCTTGAGGTACCCTTAGGCCCATGCATGCGGTTGCTACTCTACCTACACTGCCTACGCGTCTAGAGAGGTTCTTAAGGTACCCCTAGGGCCAAGCATGCAGTGGCTACGCTACCTACACTGGCTTTGCGGCTACAGAGGTTCTGGATGTAAGCCCAGGACCATACATACTGTGGCCCCGATAGCTGCACTGGATACGCGGCTACGGAGGTTCTTGAGGTAACCCTAGGAGCATGCATGCGTTGGCTACGGTAGCTACGCGGGTACAATGGGTATGTATGCTACGCTACCAACACTGGCTACGCGGCTACAGAGGTTCTTGAGGTACCCTTAGGACCATGCATGCGGTGGCTATGCTACCTACACTGGCTTTGCAGCTACAGAGGTTCTAAATGTAAGCCTATGACCATACATACTGTGGCCCCGATAGCTGCACTGGATACACGACTGCAGAGGTTCTTGAGGTAACCCTAGGAGCATGCATGTGTTGGCTACGGTAATTAAGCGGGTACAATGGGTATGTATGCTACGCTACCAACACTTGCTATACGCGGTTAGAGAGGTTCTTGAGGTACGTCCAGTACCATGCATGCGGTGGCTACGCTACCTACACTGGCTTTGCGGCTACAGAGGTTCTGGATGTAAGCCCAGGACCATACAAACTGTGGCCCCGATAGCTGCACTGGCTACTCGGCTACAGAGGTTCTTGAGGTACCCCTAGGACCATGTATGCGGTGGCTACGCTACCTACACTGGATTTGAGGCTACAGAAGTTCTGGATATAAGCCCAGGAGCATACATACTGTGGGCCCGATAGCTGCACTGGCTACGCGGCTACAGAGGTTCTTGAGGTAACCCTAGGAGCATGCATGCGTTGGCTAAGCTAGCTACACTGGCTATGCAGCTAGAGAGTTTCTGGAGGTAAGCCCAGCAGCATATATTCGATGGTCAAGATAGCTACACTGGCTACGCGGCTACAGAGGTTCTTGAGGTAACCCTAGGAGCATGCTATCGTTGGCTACGCTAGCTACACTGGCTATGCAGCTAGAGAGGTTCTGGAGGTAAGCCCAGGACCATACATACTGTGGCCCCGATAGCTGCACTGGCTTCACAGCTACAGCGGTTCTGGAGGTAAGCCGAGGAGCATACATGCTGTGGTCACGATAGCTACACTGGCTACGCGGCTAAAGAGGTTCTTGAAGTACCCCCAGGAGCATGCATGCGTTGACTTCGGTAGCTACGCGGGTACAATGGGAATGTATGCTACGCTACCAACACTGGCTACACAGCTAGAGAGGTTCTGGAGGTAAGCCGAGTAGCATACATGCGGTGGTCACGATAGCTACACTGGCTACGCGGCTACAGAGGTTTTTGTTGTACCCCAAGGACCATGCATGCGGTGGCTACGCTACCTACTTGCAGAGGTTCTGGATGTAAGGCCAGGACCATACATACTGTTGCCCCGATAGCTGCACTGGACACACGACTACAGAGGTTCCTGAGGTAACCCTAGGAGCATGCATGCGTTGGCTTCGGTAGCTACGCGGGTACAATGGGTATGTATGCTACGCTACCAACACAGGCTACACAGCTACAGAGGTTCTTGAGGTACCCCTAGGACCATGCATGCGGTGGCTACGCTACCTACACTGGATTTGCGGCTACAGAAGTTCTGGATGTAAGCCCAGGAGCATACATACTGTGGGCCCGATAGCTGCACTGGCTACGCGGCTACAGAGCTTCTTGAGGTAACCCTAGGAGCATTGCACAACGCGCATGACGGAAACATTTACAGTACATGTGCACAGGTAAAGAAGTACATTGAATTTCACAGGTAAATATAGATGTCATGCTAGGATGAAAACTATTCAACCGATCAAAATAAACTTCAATTTATGAATATAAATACACATGTATGCTACGCTACCAACACTGGCTACGCGGCTACAGAGGTTCTTGAGGTACCCCTAGGACCATGCATGCGTTGGCTACGGTAGCTACGCGGTTACAATGGGTATGTATGCTACGCTACCAACACTGGCTACACAGCTACAGAGGTTCTTGAGGTACCATTAGGACCATCCATGCGGTGCCTACGCTACCTACACTGGATTTGCGGCTACAGAAGTTCTGGATGTAAGCCCAGGAGCATACATACTGTGGGCCCGATAGCTGCACTGGCTACGCAGCTACAGAGGTTCTTGAGGTAACCCTAGGAGCATGCGTGCGTTGGCTAAGCTAGCTACACTGGCTATGCAGCTAGTTAGGTTCTGGAGGTTAGCCTAGGAGCATATATGCGATGGTCAAGATAGCTACACTGGCTACGCGGCTATAGAGGTTCTTGAGGTACCCCTAGGGCAAAGCATGCGGTGGCTACGCTACCTACACTGGCTTTGCGGCTACAGAGGTTCTGGATGTAAGCCGAGGACCATACTGTACATACTGTGGCCCCGATAGCTGCACTGCCTACGCGTTTAGAGAGGTTCTTGAGGTCACCCTAGGAGCATGCATGCGTTGGCTACGCTAGCTACACTGGCTATGCAACTAAAGAGGTTCTGGATGTAAGCCCAGGACCATATATACTGTGGCCCCTATAGCTGCACTGGCTACGCGGCTACAGAGGTTCTTGAGGTACCCTTAGGCCCATGCATGCGGTGGCTACTCTACCTACACTGGCTTTGCGGCTACAGCGGTTCCTGAAGTAAGCCCAGGAGCATATATGCGATGGTCACGATAGCTACACTGGCTACGCGGATACAGAGGTTCTTGAGGTACCCCTAGGAGCATGCATGCGTTGGCTAAGCTAGCTACACTGGCTATGCAGCTAGAGAGGTTCTGGATGTAAGCCCAGGAGCATACATACTGTAGGCCCGATAGCTGCACTGGCTACGCGGCTACAGAGGTTCTTGAGGTTACCCTAGGAGCATGCATGCGTTGGCTAAGCTAGCTACACTGGCTATGCAGCTAGAGAGGTTCTGGAGGTAAGCCCAGGAGCATATATGCGATGGTCAAGATAGCTACACTGGCTACACGGCTATAGAGGTTCTTGAGGTACCCCTAGGGCCAAGCATGCGGTGGCTACGCTACCTACACTGGCTTTGCGGCTACAGAGGTTCTGGCTGTGAGCCCAGGACCATACGTACTGTGGCCACGCTAGCTGCACTGCCTACGCGTCTAGAGAGGTTCTTGAGGTACCCCTAGGGCCAAGCATGCAGTGGCTACGCTACCTACACTGGTTTTGCGGCTACAGAGGTTCTGGATGTAAGCCCAGGACCATACGTACTGCACTGTGGTCCCGATAGCTGCACTGGCTACGCGGCTACAGAGGTTCTTGAGGTACCCTTGGGCCCATGCATGCAGTGGCTACTCTCCCTACACTGGCTTTGCGGCTACAGAGGTTCTGGATGTAAGACTAGGACCGTACATACTGTGGCCCCGATAGCTGCACTGGAAATGCAGCTACGGTGGTTCTAGAGGTAACCCTAGGAGCATGCATGCGTTGGCTACGGTAGCTACGCGGGTACAATGGGTATGTATGGTACGCTACCAACACTGGCTACGCGGCTACAGAGGTTCTTGAGGTACCCTTAGGACCATGCATGCGGTGGCTATGCTACCTACACTGGCTTTGCAGCTACAGAGGTTCTAAATGTAAGCCTATGACCATACATACTGTGGCCCCGATAGCTGCACTGAATACACGACTACAGAGGTTCTTGAGGTAACCCTAGGAGCATGCATGTGTTGGCTACGGTAACTAAGCGGGTACAATGGGTATGTATGCTACGCTACCAACACTGGCTATACGCGGTTACAGAGGTTCTTGAGGTACGTCCAGGACCATGCATGCGGTGGCTAAGCTACCTACACTGGATTTGCGGTTACAGAAGTTCTGGATGCAAGCCCAGGAGCATACATACTGTGGGCCCGATAGCTGCACTGGCTACGCGGCTACAGAGGTTCTTGAGGTAACCCTAGGAGCATGCATGCGTTGGCTAAGCTAGCTACACTGGCTATGCAGCTAGAGAGGTTCTGGAGGTAAGCCCAGGAGCATATATGCGATGGTCAAGATAGCTACACTGGCTACGCGGCTACAGAGGTTCTTGAGGTACCCCTAGGAGCATACATGCGTTGGCTACGGTAGCTGCACTGGCTTCGAGGCTACAGAGGTTCTTGAGGTAACCCTAGGAGCATGCTATCGTTGGCTACGCTAGCTACACTGGCTATGGAGCTAGAGAGGTTCTGGAGGTAAGCCCAGGACCATACATAATGTGGCCCCGATAGCTGCACTGGCTTCGCAGCTACAGAGGTTCTTGAGGTACCCCTAGGCCCATGCATGCGGTGGCTACTCTTCTAGGACCATACATACTGTGGCTCCGATAGATGCACTGGATACACGACTACAGAGGTTCTTGAGGTACCCCTAGGCCCATGCATGCGGTGGCTACTCTTCTAGGACCATACACACTGTGGCCCCGATAGATGCACTGGATACACGACTACAGAGGTTCTTGAGGTAACCCTAGGAGCACAGCGGGAGCGAAGCGGGTACAATGGGTATGTATGCTACGCTACCAACACTGGCTACGCGGCTACAGAGGTTCTTGAGGTACCCCTAGGAGCACAGCGGGAGCGAAGCGGATACAATTGGTATGTTTGCTACGCTACCAACACTGGCTACGCGGCTACAGAGGTTCTTGAGGTACCCCTAGGACCATGCATGCGGTGGCTACGCTACCTACACTGGCTTTGCGGCTACAGAGGTTCTGGATGTAAGCCCAGGACCATACATACTGTGGGCCCGATAGCTGCACTGGCTACGCGGCTACAGAGGTTCTTGAGGTAAGCCCAGGAGCATATATGCGATGGTCACGATAGCTACACTGGCTACGCGGCTACAGAGGTTCTTGAGGTACCCCTAGGAGCATGCATGCGTTGGCTACGATAGCTACCCTGGCTTTGCAGATGCAGAGGTTCTGGATGTAAGCCCAGGACCATATATACTGTGGCCCCGATAGCTGCACTGGCTACGACGCTACAGAGGTTCTTGAGGTACCCCTAGGAGCATGCATGCAGTGGCTACTCTACCTACACTGGCTTTGCGGCTACAGAGGTTCTGGATGTAAGACTAGGACCGTACATACTGTGGCCCCGATAGCTGCACTGGAAATGCAGCTACGGTGGTTCTAGAGGTAACCCTAGGAGCATGCATGCGTTGGCTACGGTAGCTACGCGGGTACAATGGGTATGTATGGTACGCTACCAACACTGGCTACGCGGCTACAGAGGTTCTTGAGGTACCCTTAGGACCATGCATGCGGTGGCTATGCTACCTACACTGGCTTTGCAGCTACAGAGGTTCTAAATGTAAGCCTATGACCATACATACTGTGGCCCCGATAGCTGCACTGAATACACGACTACAGAGGTTCTTGAGGTAACCCTAGGAGCATGCATGTGTTGGCTACGGTAACTAAGCGGGTACAATGGGTATGTATGCTACGCTACCAACACTGGCTATACGCGGTTACAGAGGTTCTTGAGGTACGTCCAGGACCATGCATGCGGTGGCTAAGCTACCTACACTGGATTTGCGGTTGCAGAAGTTCTGGATGCAAGCCCAGGAGCATACATACTGTGGGCCCGATAGCTGCACTGGCTACGCGGCTACAGAGGTTCTTGAGGTAACCCTAGGAGCATGCATGCGTTGGCTAAGCTAGCTACACTGGCTATGCAGCTAGAGAGGTTCTGGAGGTAAGCCCATGAGCATATATGCGATGGTCAAGATAGCTACACTGGCTACGCGGCTACAGAGGTTCTTGAGGTACCCCTAGGAGCATACATGCGTTGGCTACGGTAGCTGCACTGGCTTCGAGGCTACAGAGGTTCTTGAGATAACCCTAGGAGCATGCTATCGTTGGCTACGCTAGCTACACTGGCTATGGAGCTAGAGAGGTTCTGGAGGTAAGCCCAGGACCATACATAATGTGGCCCCGATAGCTGCACTGGCTTCGCAGCTACAGAGGTTCTTGAGGTACCCCTAGGCCCATGCATGCGGTGGCTACTCTTCTAGGACCATACATACTGTGGCTCCGATAGATGCACTGGATACACGACTACAGAGGTTCTTGAGGTACCCCTAGGCCCATGCATGCGGTGGCTACTCTTCTAGGACCATACACACTGTGGCCCCGATAGATGCACTGGATACACGACTACAGAGGTTCTTGAGGTAACCCTAGGAGCACAGCGGGAGCGAAGCGGGTACAATGGGTATGTATGCTACGCTACCAACACTGGCTACGCGGCTACAGAGGTTCTTGAGGTACCCCTAGGACCATGCATGCGGTGGCTACGCTATCTACACTGGCTTTGCGGCTACAGAGGTTCTGGATGTAAGCCCAGGACCATACATACTTTGGGCCCGATAGCTGCACTGGCTACGCGCCTACAGAGGTTCTTAAGGTAAGCCCAGGACCATATATACTGTGGCCCCGATAGCTGCACTGGCTACGCGGCTACAGAGGTTCTTGAGGTACCCCTAGGAGCACAGCGGGAGCGAAGCGGATACAATTGGTATGTTTGCTACGCTACCAACACTGGCTACGCGGCTACAGAGGTTCTTGAGGTACCCCTAGGACCATGCATGCGGTGGCTACGCTACCTACACTGGCTTTGCGGCTACAGAGGTTCTGGATGTAAGCCCAGGACCATACATACTGTGGGCCCGATAGCTGCACTGGCTACGCGGCTACAGAGGTTCTTGAGGTAAGCCCAGGAGCATATATGCGATGGTCACGATAGCTACACTGGCTACGCGGCTACAGAGGTTCTTGAGGTACCCCTAGGAGCATGCATGCGTTGGCTACGATAGCTACCCTGGCTTTGCAGATGCAGAGGTTCTGGATGTAAGCCCAGGACCATATATACTGTGGCCCCGATAGCTGCACTGGCTACGAGGCTACAGAGGTTCTTGAGGTACCCCTAGGAGCATGCATGCGTTGGCTACGCTAGCTACCCTGGCTTTGCGGCTACCGAGGTTCTGGATGTAACCCCAGGACCATACATACTGTGGCCCCGATAGCTACACTGGATACACGACTACAGAGGTTCTTGAGGTAACCCTAGGAGCATGCATGGTTGGTTTCGGTAGCTACCAACACTGGCTACACAGCTACAGAGGTTCTGGATGTAAGCCCAGGACCATACATACTGTGGCCCCGATAGCTGCACTGGCTACGCGGCTACAGAGGTTCTTGAGGTACCCTTAGGACCATGCATGCGGTGGCTATGCTACCTACACTGGCTTTGCAGCTACAGAGGTTCTAAATGTAAGCCTATGACCATACATACTGTGGCCCCGATAGCTGCACTGGATACACGACTACAGAGGTTCTTGAGGTAACCCTAGGAGCATGCATGTGTTGGCTACGGTAACTAAGCGGGTACAATGGGTATGTATCCTACGCTACCAACACTGGCTACGCGGTTACAGAGGTTCTTGAGGTACCCCCAGGACCATGCATGCGGTGGCTACGCTACCTACACTGGCTTTGCGGCTACAGAGGTTCTGGATGTAAGCCCAAGACGATACATACTTTGGCCCCGATAGCTACACTGGATACACGACTACAGAGGTTCTTGAGCATGACGTTCTAGGAGCATGCATGTGTTGACTTCGGTAGCTACGCGGCTACAATGGGTATGTATGCTACGCTACCAACACTGGCTACACAGCTGGAGAGGTTCTGGAGGTAACCCGAGTAGCATACATGCGGTGGTCACGATAGCTACACTGGCTACGCGGCTACAGAGGTTTTTGTGGTACCCCCAGGACCATGCATGCGGTGGCTACGCTACCTACTTGCAGAGGTTCTGGATGTAAGCCCAGGACCATACATACTGTTGCCCCGATAGCTGCACTGGACACACGACTACAGAGGTTCTTGAGGTAACCCTAGGAGCATGCATGCGTTGGCTTCGGTAGCTACGCGGGTACAATGGGTATGTATGCTACGCTACCAACACTGGCTACACGACTACAGAGGTTCTTGAGGTAAGACTAGGACCATACATACTGTGGCCCCGATAGCTGCACTGGATACATGGTACCCCTAGGAGCATGCATGCGTTGGCTACGGTAGCTACACTGGCTTTGCAGCTACAGTGGTTCTAAATGTAAGCCTATGACCATACATACTGTGGCCCTGATAGCTGCACTGGATACACGACTACAGAGGTTCTTGAGGTAAGACTAGGACCATACATACTGTGGCCCCGATAGCTACACTGGCTACGCGGCTATAGAGGTTCTTGAGGTACCCCTAGGACCATGCGTGCGATTGCTATGCTACCTACACTGGCTTTGCGGCTACAGAGGTTCTAAATGTAAGCCTATGACCATACATACTGTGGCCCCGATAGCTGCACTGGATACACGACTACAGAGGTTCTTGAGGTAACCCTAGGAGCATGCATGCGGTGGCTACGCTACCTACACTGGCTTTACGGCTACATAGGTTCTGGATGTAAGCCCAGGACCATACAAACTGTGGCCCCGATAGCTGCACTGGCTACTCGGCTACAGAGGTTCTTGAGGTACCCCTAGGACCATGCAAGCGGTGGCTACGCTACCTACACTGGCTTTGCGTCTACAGAAGTTCTGGACGTAAGCCCAGGACCATACATACTGTGGGCCCGATAGCTGCACTGGCTACGCGGCTACAGAGGTTCTTGAGGTACCCCTAGGACCATACATGCGGTGGCTAAGCTAGCTACACTGGCTATGCAGCTAGAGTGGTTCTTGAGGTAAGCCCAGGAGCATATATGCGATGGTCACGATAGCTACACTGGCTACGCGGCTACAGAGGTTCTTGAGGTACCCCTAGGAGAATGCATGCGTTGGCTACGGTAGCTGCACTGGCTACGAGGCTACAGAGGTTCTTGAGGTAACCTTAGGAGCATGCTAACGTTGGCTACGCTAGCTACACTGGCTATGCAGCTAGAGAGGTTCTGGAGGTAAGCCCAGGACCATACATACTGTGGCCCCGATAGCTGCACTGGCTTCGCAGCTACAGAGGTTCTTGAGGTACCCCTAGGCCCATGCATGCGGTGGCTACTCTTCTAGGACCATACATACTGTGGCCCCGATAGCTGCACTGGATACGCGGCTACAGAGGTTCTTGAGGTAACCCTAGGAGCATGCATGCGTTAGTTTGAAGTTATTAATAAATTTATTTCAATAGAATACAAAAAAAATTTGTAACAGACATGTAAATTCTTAAATCGCCACAATGGCATTATATAAGAATAGGGGGCAGGTGGAAGTAGAAGTGTCAGAGCAGGCAGGGTCTTGAACTAGGGCAAGTGTGACGGGACTTGAGGATACTAGAGATGGATAAGAAGGGGGGAATTAGCTATTGTCTTTGATAAAATTAACAATGAGAAGTAGTATTTGGGAATTTGCATCTATGTTTAATTTGGGAATTCCTGTTTTCAAAATAGCTATGAAATCAGTTTGAGAGAGATTATGACTGAAGATGTTTGGTTCGAGATCAGTGAGTTTGTCCATGAGTTGCTGTCTTTGTATAGTAAGTAAGTCACATTGAAAGAGAGAATGTTTCAGAGTTTGTGGTTTTCCACAAGTGCAATTAGGGCTGTCAATAGACTGAAAGTTGTGAGCGTAGAACTGGGCTTTAAAGTATAGGTCGGCTCTCACTTTATTGAGAACTATTTCTTGAACCCTTGTTAGATTAAGCTGGCTTGTTGACAAAATCGAGGGCGTTTTTTGGAAATGTACTCTTTGGTGTTTTTTAAAATTCGAAAGAGTATTCTTAGATTTAATAGCAGGTGGAAGGTTGATCCAATTTGAAATTGCAGATGGTATTGCTGAGGTGGAGAATCTATTTGAACATCTAATGGGCATTTTAAATGCTTCATTATATCTCAATACTCTGTTTGCATGGTTTCTAAATTTGTCAAAAATATCAGTTACATAGGGAGGACTTGTACCATTTACAATTTTGAACATAAAGTTGTTAATCTGGATACTGCGTCTTTAAAACCTTTTTGAACTGCTTCCTTGGATACACCCAGAACAATAAAGTGCAGCTTTGTAATAAAGACTGTCGAGTCGTTGTAATAGGAACTTTGAGGCAGTGCTGTACATGATAGCACCATAGTCAAAATGGGGTAAAATAAAGGACTTAAATATGGTTTCTAGATGCTTACTACCTAACTTATATTTAAGTTTCTTTAAAGGGTTTGTAACAACCCTCGTTGTTACTTTTATTATTTATGGTCACTTTCTATAATTACAAATATTTTGTAAGGGTCATTAATTGCATTTTAGTTTATTTTGTAAGATTTATAAAGTTCACTTTAACTTTTCCAACTTTTGAATTTGGTGGCAAGAACTCCTTGCAGAATAGTTTGAAGGCCCTGCAGCTCCAATGTCAAGGTCATTGTCTGTTAGTAGCCAATTAGAATACTGGAATTTAGGGGTTGGTCAGCAGAGGCTATTATTAACAAGATGGAGGATTAGATTGAATTTTAATTGTGCGGTTAGATTGGCTAAAATGGTGGACTAAAAGTCCAGTTAGTATAGTTATTTTAGGATACACATTTGCATGAAGCTAGCAAGGATGTTTTATTAGGGTAAGATTACTTTGATGTGAAGGATATCTTTAGTTTCAGCAGCTTGAGTTTAACATGTGATTTTCTAGCTAGATAGATTTTAAAGTTCAATCCACTTCAATTTCTGTTTCTGTGACATGTAAACACCACTTTTTGAGCATTATTTTAGGATTTGTATAGCAGCTCAATTTAATGACCTGTGAAATATATGGGTTATGATTAGTATTTGAAGTGCAACAGGCATTGTTACTTTTGAGCATAGTTGAAGATAGATGGCATGCCAGATTGTTTTGATTTTGTAAGGTCAGTTAGTACATGTAGCAGATATGTGTAGACCCAGAGAATAAGTACAGTAAGATTGAAAACTGCATCATTGTTATTCTAGGCAGTATCTTGCTTGTGTAAGGAAAGATGCATATGTACTTTTAATTAGAGATTTGAAGATAGGTTGCAGAGTGATCTGTTATTATTTGTAAGGCATCCACATGTAGAGAGTGTTTGCATATATATAAGGTCAAGTTAGCACATTGTTAATAAGATTGACAACTGTTTTTGAAGTTAATACAGTATCTTATTTGAAACAACATGTCTGATATAATTCTGTAGACCTTATTGTAAATATTCATCATTGTACATATTTCATAGCATTTTAGTAGTTTTATAATACAGTTACATAATATATATAATCAAATCATATTCTTTTGTGCTATCATTTATGAAGTAGGACATTTGATAATCAGTAAGGGTAAAATTCATAACAACCAACACACTCCCTAGTCTAGACCATACATACGCTACCATAGTATTATTAACATCTTGTTACTTTTTATTACGTCACTGCTAGGAGAGTGTGACCCCCGGTTGTTACAGGTTCAACATTTTTCGTATTTTTGATATGATTTCTCCAATATGCTTGTCATATGATGAGCTTGGGTCAAAAGTATTAAAGTTGATGAATAGTACTATGACCTGGTAAGAATCCGGACTGATGTTTGAAAAGAAGATTATTGTCAATTAAATGCTTCCTGATTCGATCAGCTAAAACTTTTTCAAATGCTTTAGAGATACAGCTTAAAAGAGTGATAGGTCTATAATTGTTGATGTTTGATTTGTCATTCTTCTTAAAAATTGGGCAAACATTTCCAATTTTCCAGATATCCGGGCATGCATGCGTTGGCTCCGGTAGCTACACTGGCTACACAGCTAGAGGGGTTTACGAAAAAGACCGACCCCATCGACCACCGACCGGTCGTACTTTTCCACTGGTAGCCTCAAAACAGGGTTTGAACACCCTTGGTATACGCAGCTAACGAAAATTGTTGAAGAAAATGTGTTAAAGACGGACCATATTTGTAGAATAATTCGATTTTGAATGTCAATCGTAGGCAACGTTTTTTTACGATTTTGTTCCTTTCAACGAAAGGCTAGCAAACAAATAGACTAGATGCAAATAGAAATAATCTTGATTTACGTCATTAAATATTCAAAATTCAGTTAAAGTGATGTCATATTGGAAATCTACATGTAAAAGTACATCTAGAAAAATGGTTTCGAAAATTGTTTATCAACTTTGAAAATTTAATTTTTTTTGAAAATGTGACTTCTAGTTCGGGTTGATTCCTCATAGACCCCATGTTACAAAATCACAAAAAGTGAAACATCTTTTCTTGTATGGGACAGATAACATTTTCTTTTACTGGACATATTTTAATTTGCATAACTTAGATACATAATACAGATTAGATACATAAAGGTTATATAAAAATTGAACCACTAAAACAGATGTAATAAATGTTAAAGGGAACTTTCTACTATACCCGCCATGTTATCTGACCCGAACGAGCCACCTAGTGGCGAAACTGGTCACTACCTACTCGCATCTGCGTTATTGGGCATGACCGTCTCCTCTCGATTCAATTGTCCTGCCTTAGATTCCCGACCTACCATACCAACCTATCATTTCTATCTATCCTAATTTTTTACTGAAATCTAACGTACAACTTCGAAATAAAAATGATTTATCGTCAAAGCCTACTGAATTCTGAACACGATGTAATGTTACGTGCGTTCTCTTATCGGGATTAAAAGTGACTAACCATTTCAGTACACCATGATTAGAAAGTTTTTTTGTCATATTGAATGTAGTTTTTACCAGTTGAGGTTGAACAACTGAGAAATTATACATTACGTTACGACGTAAACACCGACAATGTTAAGTGTGTTTTTGTTAAGTGCGTTTCATATTCAATGAACTTAATGCAATGTTACGTGCGTTTTCTCATCATAATCCAAAGTTACTAACCAGAATGAAATTGGTCTTCTAACAACTGAGACATCACTTTAAAATAAGACATTACACACCACGACGATGTTACGTTTTTCACCGTGATTTGAAATGATTAAATACATTCTTAAATCACGACCTTGTAAAGGTACTATAGTCATTGGATTCCCAGTTTTAGTTTTTCTTCTAATTTTGCATCTTTTTATCTTCATGTAAAAGACCGACAGTCGACCACCGACCACGTGTACCCAACTGTGGAGAGTGACTGGTCGGTGGTCGGCGGTCGGTGTTTTTCGTAAACCCCAGCTAGAGAGGTTCTGGAGGTAAGCCCAGTAGCATACATGCGGTGGTCACGATAGCTACACACTAGACAAACAGGTTGGAATTAACACATAATAATCAGCGATTAATTTTTAGAATAATCATTTATAACCAGACACAGTCTGATCCTGACCTAATTATAACTTTTAAAGGCTAGATACAATGGCAACAGGAATGGCCTTGCGATAATCACTTTTGTCTTTACTGAATAACCGACCAACTGATTATTGTGACTGATTAAACTTCAAAGGGCTAATTACAAATGACACTGCTGGAATACAATCTCTTGTCTAAATAAAATGATCAACCTGTCTGTGATAAGAAGTATAAAGGAATTTAAAATGTATCTAATATATTAAACAATTAGACAGACTGGCTATTCTAATCCGTTATGAAAAGTCATTTGTTTTTTTCCACTACAGGATGTTTCTACGGAAGTTAATTTGTTTATTTTAGTCTTTAGAGGCATTGTCCCTTGACGCTTTTATGAAATAAATGAACTTTGTGATGGACTACAATTGTATATTTTTACATTACATTATTTTCATTTTAGGTCTCTCTTATTACATGTAGTTGCATTGCAGAAGTCTAATGTTATTCTCTCTGTGTGCCGAAAGTACTTATACCCGTAGCCAAGGGGTGGGGGTGGTTCAAGGAGTGCGAGTGAACAGAATTCGAATTGAATACATAATAAATACGTAACATATAAATATATAAGTACATAATGTCTAGCCAAGTCTTCTTACATTTTCTGAACTTCAAATGCGCCTTTTGACGTGTGGTAACAAAATACAAAATAAATACTTATGTTTCTTCAGCTTGTTTTTATATTAATTTGGCAATAAAACATGCATAAAGAGATAACAAATTGTGCACTGTGCGCAACCCGAATCCCCTCCCCGATCGGGTCGCGTTTGCTGTGTATGTAATAATGTACAAAAGTAATGTAATAAAGACAATAATGCCCCCCCCCCCCTATTGCAACATTTTGTCAATTAAAAGTATTAGCTCGGAGCATCAACACACGTTTGATTGAAATAATTCAAATCAGAGTTCCAAATGAATAAAGATAATGAAGGTTTTGTTTGACATTCGAGAACAAGAATTTGTCAAGTCAAAAATAGATTTCTAATGTTTGATCTTGATTAGATGTATTTATTGATCCTTGTTTTTAAAACTTTAGATGGTTCACTCAATTCTGAAGTAAACAAAAAATAACTTGGTTCCCATGATACTGCCTATAACCTATAATACTCATTTATCAAAACAAATATTAATTAATCCGTCCGTCTGATTACATTTTGTTCCCTGACTCAAACTAAGCAAACCCCGATTACAGTTCTTAATTCTTCACTTGAAACGATTTAGCCAACATGATACAATTAACAATAAGAAATTTGATTAATTATACATGTATAAAGCCTATTATTATCAAAACCCATAAATGCTCACAATATAAATATAGTTTATTGATGGCCAATAACAGATATCAGGGGCGTAGCCAGCTTTCAGTCAGGGGGAGTGCGATTGCCAAAAAATATTTCGGTTTTCAGTCGGGGGGGGGAGGATGCGATTGTGACATAAACAAGGGGGTGCGATTATGACATAAACAAGCCAAAAATGATTTTTATATTGAATTTTACAAAAACTGGATGCAAGTTCCTTCCAAAGTGAGCTAGAAGCATTTAGAAAGTTTCAAATAAATAACTCAGCAACCAACCACGCAAGTAACCAACCAAGCAACCGACCATCCAAGCAAGCAAGAAACTAAACAAGTAAAAAAGCAAACCATGCAACATACAAATAAAGCAAGCAAACAACCGACAAACCAACCAAGCAAGTAGCTAATTAAACTCTAATGTAAGAAACCAAGGAAGCAGCAAAGTAACAAAGAAAGAATGTAAGCAAGTAAACGGCCAATCAAGCAATCAATCGTGCTAATAAACAAGCAAACAAACAATCTACCATCCAAGCAACTAATTAACATAATTCAATAAGATTAAAATTTATACTGAATTTATACTGAATTCTTCCTCTTAAACTTAAATTTCAGTGCTTGAATGAAGGCTTCCCTTTAACAGATTTAGGGAGTTTCACTACTAGTTTCACTGAGATTGAAGTTTTTCAATTGCCTTTGTTATAACATCTTATTTCAATACACTGGATATTATGTAAAAGTATTGATGTGTATTTCTTATTCCCAACAATCGAATTTCATATCAAACATTTTAATTATAGTTTTACAGTGGTATCACAACGTTATTGCTTCAATAAATGCAACACATTTACCAGATTTTAGATTGGACTTTCTACACGATGATAAAATATTTTCTTGACTACTAATTGGTATAAACTATTGATCCAATTGCAGAAATCTGCTACATGATAATTGCTAATAAAAAATCTTGAATCCTGGTAATTGAACTTGGACAGCTGCGGCCCAGGTAACATTAAATGAAATTCTAAAAATGTGTTTCTTTTATTTTTTGTTTGGTTGATAATGAATTTCAAAAATGATGTTTGAATAAAAAATTCAATTTCGCAAAAATTCATATTCTTTAGCTAGACAAAGGCTATATTTTGTTTATTCAACGGATAATAATTGGAAGCGCTAGACGCATAAAAATGCAGACGGTTCTTAATTGCTAATGAAAACAAAGCGATAATCAGTTGGGTGAATAATCACTTGACATAATAATCAGTTGGAATTTTTGCCATTGGATACACATTAATAAGAATTGATTATCGTAATAACCAGTGAAAACGCTGGTTATTGTTGATTAATAAGTCTCGATAATCAGCGATAACCAGCAATAATAGTCTCGATAATAGGTTTTAACCAGATAATAATCATTTATTCACTGATTATTTGTGATTAAAATTGTTTATATTTGGTCACTTCGCCCAGTGGTACACTGGCTACGCGGCTACAGAGGCTCTTGAGGTACCCCTAGGACCATGCATGCGGTGGCTACGCTACCTACACTGGCTTTGCGGCTACAGAAGTTCTGGATGTAAGCCCAGGACCATACATACTGTGGGCCAGATAGCTGCACTGGCTACGCGGCTACAGAGGTTCTTGAGGTAACCCTAGGAGCATGCATGCGTTGGCTAAGCTAGCTACACTGGCTATGCAGCTAGAGAGGTTCTGGAAGTAAGCCCAGGAGCATATATGCGATGGTCACGATAGCTACACTGGCTACGCGGCTACAGAGGTTCTTGAGGAAACCCTAGGAGCATGCTAGCGTTGGCTTCGGTAGCTACGCGGGTACAATGGGTATGTATGCTACGCTACCAACACTGGCTACACAGCTACAGAGGTTCTGGATGTAAGCCCAGGACCATACATACTGTGGCCCTGATAGCTGCACTGAATACGCGGCTACAGAGGTTCTAGAGGTAACCCTAGGAGCATGCATGCGTTGGTTGCGGTAGCTACACAGGCTTTGCAGCCAGAGGGGTTCTGGATGTAAGCCCAGGAACATACATGCAATGGTCATGATAGCTACACTGGCTACGCGGCTACAGAGGTTCTTGAGGTAACCCTAGGAGCATGCATGCGTTGGTTGCGGTAGCTACACAGGCTTTGCAGCTAGAGATGTGTTGGCTACGGTAACTAAGCGGGTACAATGGGTATGAATGCTACGCTACCAATACTGGCTACGCGGCTACAGAGGTTCTTGAGGTACCCCTAGGACCATGCATGCAGTTGCTACGCTACCTACACTGGCTTTGCGGCTACAGAAGTTCTGGATGTAAGCCCAGGACCATACATACTGTGGCCCCGATAGCTGCACTGGCTACGCGGCTACAGAGGTTCTTGAGGTACCCCTAGGAGCATGCATGCGTTGGCTACGGTAGCTACGCGGGTACAATGGGTATGTATGCTACGCTTCCAACACTGGCTACACAGCTAGAGAGGTTCTGGAGGTAAGCCCAGGAGCATACATGCGGTGGTCACGATAGTTACTCTGGCTACGCGGCTACAGAGGTTCTTGAGGTACCCCCAGGACCATGCATGCGGTGGCTACGCTACCAACACTGACTTTGCGGCTACAGAGGTTCTGGATGTAAGCCCAGGACCATACACACTGTGACGCCGATAGCTGCACTGGCTACGCGGCTACAGAGGTTCTTGAGGTACCCCTAGGACCATGCATGCGGTGGCTACTCCACCTACACTGGCTTTGCGGCTACAGAGGTTCTGGATGTAAGCCCAGGACCATACATACTGTGGCCCCGATAGCTGCACTGGCTACGCGGCTACAGAAGTTCTTGAGGTACCCCTAGGACCATGTATGCGGTGGCTACGCTACCTACACTGGCTTTGCGGCTACAGAGGTTCTGGATGTAAGCCCAGGACCATACATACTGTGGCCCCGATAGCTGCACTGGATACACGACTACAGAGGTTCTTGAGGTAACCCTAGGAGCATGCATGCGTTGGCTACGGTAGCTACGTGGGTACAATGGGTATGTATGCTACGCTACCAAAACTGGCTACGCAGCTACAGAGGTTCTTGAGGTACCCCTAGGGCCATTCATGCGGTGGCTACGCTACCTACACTGGCTATGCAGCTAGAGAGGTTCTGGAGGTAAGCCCAGGACCATACATACTGTGGCCCCGATAACTGCACTGGATACACGGCTACAGAGCTTCTTGGGGTAACCCGAGGAGCATGCATGCGTTGGCTAAGCTAGCTACACTGGCTATGCAGCTAGAGAGGTTCTGGAGGTAAGGCCAGGACCATACATACTGTGGCCCCGATAGCTGCACTGGCTACGCAGCTACAGAGGTTCTTGAGGTAACCCTAGGAGCATGCATGCGTTGGCTACGGAAGCTACACTGGCTATGCAGCTAGAGAGGCTCTGGAGATAAGCCCAGGAGCATTCATGCGGTGGTCACGATAGCTACACTGGCTACGCGGCTACAGAGGTTCTTGAGGTACCCCTAGGACCATGCATGCGGTGGCTCCGGCAGCTACGCGGGTACAATGGGTACGGTATGCTACTCTACCAACACTGGCTACACAGTTAGAGAGGTTCTGGAGGTAAGCCGAGGAGCATGCATGCGTTGGCTACGGTAGCTACGCGGGTACAATGGGTATGTATGCTACGCTACCAACACTGGCTTTGAGGCTACAGAGGTTCTGGATGTAAGCCCAGGACCATACACACTGTGGCCCCGATAGCTGCACTGGATACACGACTACAGAGGTTCTTGAGGTAACCCTAGGAGCATTCATGCGTTGGCTTCGGTAGCTACGCGGGTACAATGGGTATGTATGCTACGCTACCAACACTGGCTACACAGCTAGAGAGGTTCTGGAGGTAAGCCCAGTAGCATACATGCGGTGGTCACGATAGCTACACTGGCTACGCGGCTACAGAGGTTCTTGGGGTACCCCTAGGACCACGCATGCGTTGACTACACTACATACACTGGCTTTGCGGCTACAGAGGTTCTGGATGTAAGTCCAGGACCATACATAATGTGGCCCCGATGGCTGCACTGGCTACGCGGCTACAGAGGTTCTTGAGGTACACCTAGGACCATGCATGCGGTGGCTAGACGCTACCTACACTGGCTTTGCGGCTACAGAGGTTCTGGATGTAAGCCCAGGACCATACATACTGTGGCCCCGATAGCTGCACTGGATACGTGGCTACGGAGGTTCTTGAGGTAACCCTAGGAGCATGCATGCGTTGGCTACGGTAGCTACACTGGCTTTGCAGCTAAAGAGGTTCCGGAAATAAGCCCAGGAACATACATGCGGTTGTCACGATAGCTACACTGCCTACGCGGCTACAGAGGTTCTTGAGGTACCCCCAGGACATGCATGCGGTGGCTGCGCTACCTACACTGGCTTTGCGGCTACAGAGGTTCTGGATGTAAGCCCAGGACCATACATACTGTGGCCCCGATAGCTGCACTGGCTACACGGCTACAGAGGTTCTTGAGGTACCCTTAGGACCATGCATGCGGTGGCTATGCTACCTACATTGGCTTTGCAGCTACAGAGGTTCTAAATGTAAGCCTATGACCATACATACTGTGGCCCCGATAGCTGCACTGGATACACGACTACAGAGGTTCTTGAGTTAACCCTAGGAGCACAGCGGGAGCGAAGCGGGTACAATTGGTATGTATGCTACGCTACCAACACTGGCTACGCGGCTACAGAGGTTCTTGAGGTACCCCTAGGACCATGCATGCGGTGGCTACGCTACCTACACTGTCTTTGCGGCTCCAGAGGTTCTGGATGTAAGCCCAGGACCATACATACTGTGTGCCCGATAGCTGCACTGGCTACGCGGCTACAGAGGTTCTTGAGGTAAGCCCAGGAGCATATATGCGATGGTCACGATAGCCACACTGGCTACGCGGCTACAGAGGTTCTTGAGGTACCCCTAGGAGCATGCATGCGTTGGCTACGCTAGCTACCCTGGCTTTGCGGCTGCAGAGGTTCTGGATGTAAGCCCAGGACCATATATATTGTGGCCCCGATAGCTGCACTGGCTACGAGGCTACAGAGGTTCTTGAGGTACCCCTAGGAGCATGCATGCATTGGCTACGCTAGCTACCCTGGCTTTGCGGCTACCGAGGTTCTGGATGTAAGCTCAGGACCGTACATACTGTGGCCCCGATAGCTACACTGGATACACGACTACAGAGTTTCTTGAGCATGAGGTTCTAGGAGCATGCATGCGTTGACTTCGGTAGCTACGCAGGTACAATGGGTATGTATGCTACGCTACCAACACTGGCTACACAGCTAGAGAGGTTCTGGAGGTAAGCCGAGGAGCATACATGCGGTGGTCACGATAGCTACACTGGCTACGCGGCTATAGAGGTTCTTGAAGTACCCCTAGGAGCATGCATGCGTTGACTTCGGTAGCTACGCGGGTACAATGGGTATTTATGCTACGCTACCAACACTGGCTACACAGCTACCTGTAGAGAGGTTCTGGAGGTAAGCCGAGTAGCATACATGCGGTGGTCACGATAGCTACACTGGCTACGCGGCTACAGAGGTTTTTGTGGTACCCCCAGGACCATGCATGCGGTGGCTACGCTACCTACTTGCAGAGGTTCTGGATGTAAGCCCAGGACCATACATACTGTTGCCCCGATAGCTGCACTGGACACACGACTACAGAGGTTCTTGAGGTAACCCTAGGAGCATGCATGCGTTGGCTTCGGTAGCTACGCGGGTTCAATGGGTATGTATGCTACGCTACCAACACTGGCTACACAGCTACAGAGGTTCTGGATGTAAGCCCAGGACCATACATACTGTGGCCCCGATAGCTGCACTGGATACACGACTACAGAGGTTCTTGAGGTAAGACTAGGACCATACATACTGTGGCCCCGATAGCTGCACTGGATACATGGTACCCCTAGGAGCATGCATGCGTTGGCTACGGTAGCTACACTGGCTTTGCAGCTACAGAGGTTCTAAATGTAAGCCTATGACCATACATACTGTGGCCCTGATAGCTGCACTGGATACACGACTACAGAGGTTCTTGAGGTAAGACTAGGACCAAACATACTGTGGCCCCGATAGCTACACTGGCTACGCGGCTACAGAGGTTCTTGAGGTACCCCTAGGACCATGCGTGCGATTGCTATGCTACCTACACTGGCTTTGCGGCTACAGAGGTTCTAAATGTAAGCATATGACCATACATACTGTGGCCCCGATAGCTGCACTGGATACACGACTACAGAGGTTCTTGAGGTAACCCTAGGAGCATGCATGCGGTGGCTACGCTACCTACACTGGCTTTACGGCTACATAGGTTCTGGATGAAAGCCCAGGACCATACAAACTGTGGCCCCGATAGCTGCACTGGCTACTCGGCTACAGAGGTTCTTGAGGTACCCCTAGGACCATGCAAGCGGTGGCTACGCTACCTACACTGGCTTTGCGGCTACAGAGGTTCTTGAGGTACCCCTAGGACCATGCATGCGGTGGCTAAGCTAGCTACACTGGCTATGCAGCTAGAGTGGTTCTTTAGGTAAGCCCAGGAGCATATATGCGATGGTCACGATAGCTACACTGGCTACGCGGCTACAGAGGTTCTTAAGGTACCCCTAGGAGCATGCATGCGTTGGCTACGGTAGCTGCACTGGCTACGAGGCTACAGAGGTTCTTGAGGTAACCTTAGGAGCATGCTAACGTTGGCTACGCTAGCTACACTGGCTATGCAGCTAGAGAGGATCTGGAGGTAAGCCCAGGACCATACATACTGTGGCCCCGATAGCTGCACTGGCTTCGCAGCTACAGAGGTTCTTGAGGTACCCCTAGGCCCATGCATGCGGTGGCTACTCTTCTAGGACCATACATACTGTGGCCCCGATAGCTGCACTGGATACGCGGCTACAGAGGTTCTTGAGGTAACCCTAGGAGCATGCATGCGTTAGTTTGAAGTTATTAATAAATTTATTTCAATAGAATACAAAAAAAATTTGTAACAGACACGTAAATTCTTAAATCGCCACAATGGCATTATATAAGAATAGGGGGCAGGTGGAAGTAGAAGTGTCAGAGCAGGCAGGGTCTTGAACTAGGGCAAGTGTGACGGGACTTGAGGATACTAGAGATGGATAAGAAGGGGGGGAATTAGCTATTGTCTTTGATAAAATTAACAATGAGAAGTAGTATTTGGGAATTTGCATCTATGTTTAATTTGGGAATTCCTGTTTTCAAAATAGCTATGAAATCAGTTTGAGAGAGATTATGACTGAAGATGTTTGGTTCGAGATCAGTGAGTTTGTCCATGAGTTGCTGTCTTTGTATAGTATGTAAGTCACATTGAAAGAGAGAATGTTTTAGAGTTTGTGGTTTTCCACAAGTGCAATTAGGGCTGTCAATAGACTGAAAGTTGTGAGCGTAGAACTGGGCTTTAAAGTATAGGTCGGCTCTCACTTTATTGAGAACTATTTCTTGAACCCTTGTTAGATTAAGCTGGCTTGTTGACAAAATCGAGGGCGTTTTTTGGAAATGTACTCTTTGGTGTTTTTTAAAATTCGAAAGAGTATTCTTAGATTTAATAGCAGGTGGAAGGTTGATCCAATTTGAAATTGCAGATGGTATTGCTGAGGTGGAGAATCTATTTGAACATCTAATGGGCATTTTAAATGCTTCATTATATCTCAATACTCTGTTTGCATGGTTTCTAAATTTGTCAAAATATCAGTTACATAGGGAGGACTTGTACCATTTACAATTTTGAACATAAAGTTGTTAATCTGGATACTGCGTCTTTAAAACCTTTTTGAACTGCTTCCTTGGATACACCCAGAACAATAAAGTGCAGCTTTGTAATAAAGACTGTCGAGTCGTTGTAATAGGAACTTTGAGGCAGTGCTGTACATGATAGCACCATAGTCAAAATGGGGTAAAATAAAGGACTTAAATATGGTTTCTAGATGCTTACTACCTAACTTATATTTAAGTTTCTTTAAAGGGTTTGTAACAACCCTCGTTGTTACTTTTATTATTTATGGTCACTTTCTATAATTACAAATATTTTGTAAGGGTCAATATTGCATTTTAGTTTATTTTGTAAGATTTATAAAGTTCACTTTAACTTTTCCAACTTTTGAATTTGGTGGCAAGAACTCCTTGCAGAATAGTTTGAAGGCCCTGCAGCTCCAAGGTCAAGGTCATTGTCTGTTAGTAGCCAATTAGAATACTGGAATTTAGGGGTTGGTCAGCAGAGGCTATTATTAACAAGATGGAGGATTAGATTGAATTTTAATTGTGCGGTTAGATTGGCTAAAATGGTGTATGGGTATTTTAGGATACACATTTGCATGAAGCTAGCAAGGATGTTTTATTAGGGTAAGATTACTTTGATGTGAAGGATATCTTTAGTTTCAGCAGCTTGAGTTCAACATGTGATTTTCTAGCTAGATAGATTTTTAAGTTCAATCCACTTCAATTTCTGTTTCTGTGACATGTAAACACCACTTTTTGAGCATTATTTTAGGATTTGTATAGCAGCTCAATTTAATTACCTGTGAAATATATGGGTTATGATTAGTATTTGAAGTGCAACAGGCATTGTTACTCTTGAGCATAGTTGAAGATAGATGGCATGCCAGATTGTTTTGATTTTGTAAGGTCAGTTAGTACATGTAGCAGATATGTGTAGACCCAGAGAATAAGTACAGTAAGATTGAAAACTGCATCATTGTTATTCTAGGCAGTATCTTGCTTGTGTAAGGAAAGATGCATATGTACTTTTAATTAGAGATTTGAAGATAGGTTGCAGAGTGATCTGTTATTATTTGTAAGGCATCCACATGTAGAGAGTGTTTGCATATATATAAGGTCAAGTTAGCACATTGTTAATAAGATTGACAACTGTTTTTGAAGTTAATACAGTATCTTATTTGAAACAACATGTCTGATATAATTCTGTAGACCTTATTGTAAATATTCATCATTGTACATATTTCATAGCATTTTAGTAGTTTTATAATACAGTTACAAAATATATATAATCAAATCATATTCTTTTGTGCTATCATTTATGAAGTAGGACATTTGATAATCAGTAAGGGTAAAATTCATAACAACCAACACACTCCCTAGTCTAGACCATACATACGCTACCATAGTATTATTAACATCTTGTTACTTTTTATTACGTCACGGCTAGGGGAGTGTGACCCCCGGTTGTTACAGGTTCAACATTTTTCGTATTTTTGATATGATTTCTCCAATATGCTTGTCATATGATGAGCTTGGGTCAAAAGTATTAAAGTTGATGAATAGTACTATGACCTGGTAAGAATCCGGACTGATGTTTGAAAAGAAGATTATTGTCAATTAAATGCTTCCTGATTCGATCAGCTAAAACTTTTTCAAATACTTTAGAGATACAGCTTAAAAGAGTGATAGGTCTATAATTGTTGATGTTTGATTTGTCATTCTTCTTAAAAATTGGGCAAACATTTCCAATTTTCCAGATATCCGGGCATGCATGCGTTGGCTCCGGTAGCTACACTGGCTACACAGCTAGAGGGGTTTACGAAAAAGACCGACCCCATCGACCACCGACCGGTCGGTGTTTTCCACTGGTAGCCTCAAAACAGGGTTTGAACACCCTTGGTATACGCAGCTAACGAAAATTGTTGAAGAAAATGTGTTAAAGACCGACCATATTTGTAGAATAATTCGATTTTGAATGTCAATCGTAGGCAACGTTTTTTATCGATTTTGTTCCTTTCAACGAAAGGCTAGCAAACAAATAGACTAGATGCAAATAGAAATAATCTTGATTTACGTCATTAAATATTCAAAATTCAGTTAAAGTGATGTCATATTGGAAATCTACATGTAAAAGTACATCTAGAAAAATGGTTTCGAAAATTGTTTATCAACTTTGAAAATTTAATTTTTTGGGAAAATGTGACTTCTAGTTCGGGTTGATTCCTCATAGACCCCATGTTACAAAATCACAAAAAATGAAATATCTTTTCTTGTATGGGACAGATAACATTTTCTTTTACTGGACATATTTTAATTTGCATAACTTAGATACATAATACAGATTAGATACATAAAGGTTATATAAAAATTGAACCACTAAAACAGATGTAATAAATGTTAAAGGGAATTTTCTACTATACCCGCCATGTTATCTGACCCGAACAAGCCACCTAGTGGCGAAACTGGTCACTACCTACTCGCATCTGCGTTATTGGGCATGACCGTCTCCTCTCGATTCAATTGTCCTGCCTTAGATTCCCGACCTACCATACCAACCTATCATTTCTATCTATCCTAATTTTTTACTGAAATCTAACGTACAACTTCGAAATAAAAATGATTTATCGTCAAAGCCTACTGAATTCTGAACACGATGTAATGTTACGTGCGTTCTCTTATCGGGATTAAAAGTGACTAACCATTTCAGTACACCATGATTAGAAAGTTTTTTTGTCATATTGAATGTAGTTTTTACCAGTTGAGGTTGAACAACTGAGAAATTATACATTACGTTACGACGTAAACACCGACAATGTTAAGTGTGTTTTTGTTAAGTGCGTTTCATATTCAATGAACTTAATGCAATGTTACGTGCGTTTTCTCATCATAATCCAAAGTTACTAACCAGAATGAAATTGGTCTTCTAACAACTGAGACATCACTTAAAAATAAGACATTACACACCACGACGATGTTACGTTTTTCACCGTGATTTGAAATGATTAAATACATTTTTAAATCACGACCTTGTAAAGGTACTATAGTCATTGGATTCCCAGTTTTAGTTTTTCTTCTAATTTTGCATCTTTTTATCTTCATGTAAAAGACCGACAGTCGACCACCGACCACGTGTACCCAACTGTGGAGAGTGACTGGTCGGTGGTCGGCGGTCGGTGTTTTTCGTAAACCCCAGCTAGAGAGGTTCTGGAGGTAAGCCCAGTAGCATACATGCGGTGGTCACGATAGCTACACACTAGACAAACAGGTTGGAATTAACACATAATAATCAGCGATTAATTTTTAGAATAATCATTTATAACCAGACACAGTCTGATCCTGACCTAATTATAACTTTTAAAGGCTAGATACAATGGCAACAGGAATGGCCTTGCGATAATCACTTTTGTCTTTACTGAATAACCGACCAACTGATTATTGTGACTGATTAAACTTCAAAGGGCTAATTACAAATGACACTGCTGGAATACAATCTCTTGTCTAAATAAAATGATCAACCTGTCTGTGATAAGAAGTATAAAGGAATTTAAAATGTATCTAATATATTAAACAATTAGACAGACTGGCTATTCTAATCCGTTATGAAAAGTCATTTGTTTTTTTCCACTACAGGATGTTTCTACGGAAGTTAATTTGTTTATTTTAGTCTTTAGAGGCATTGTCCCTTGACGCTTTTATGAAATAAATGAACTTTGTGATGGACTACAATTGTATATTTTTACATTACATTATTTTCATTTTAGGTCTCTCTTATTACATGTAGTTGCATTGCAGAAGTCTAATGTTATTCTCTCTGTGTGCCGAAAGTACTTAAACTCGTAGCCAAGGGGTGGGGGTGGTTCAAGGAGTGCGAGTGAACAGAATTCGAATTGAATACATAATAAATACGTAACATATAAATATATAAGTACATAATGTCTAGCCAAGTCTTCTTACATTTTCTGAACTTCAAATGCGCCTTTTGACGTGTGGTAACAAAATACAAAATAAATACTTATGTTTCTTCAGCTTGTTTTTATATTAATTTAGCAATAAAACATGCATAAAGAGATAACAAATTGTGCACTGTGCGCAACCCGAATCCCCTCCCCGATCGGGTCGCGTTTGCTGTGTATGTAATAATGTACAAAAGTAATGTAATAAAGACAATAATGCCCCCCCCCCTATTGCAACATTTTGTCAATTAAAAGTATTAGCTCGGAGCATCAACACACGTTTGATTGAAATAATTCAAATCAGAGTTCCAAATGAATAAAGATAATGAAGGTTTTGTTTGACATTCGAGAACAAGAATTTGTCCAGTCAAAAATAGATTTCTAATGTTTGATCTTGATTAGATGTATTTATTGATCCTTGTTTTTAAAACTTTAGATGGTTCACTCAATTCTGAAGTAAACAAAAAATAATCCTATACACGATAACTTGGTTCCCATGATACTGCCTATAACCTATAATACTCATTTATCAAAACAAGCTAAGCTAGCTACACTGGCTATGCAGCTAGAGAGGTTCTGGAAGTAAGCCCGGGAGCATATATGCGATGGTCACGATAGCTACACTGGCTACGCGGCTACAGAGGTTCTTGAGGAAACCCTAGGAGCATGCTAGCTTTAGCTTCGGTAGCTACGCGGGTACAATGGGTATGTATGCTACGCTACCAACACTGGCTACATAGCTACAGAGGTTCTGGATGTAAGCCCAGGACCATACATACTGTGGCCCCGATAGCTGCACTGAATACGCGGCTACAGAGGTTCTTGAGGTAACCCTAGGAGCATGCATGCGTTGGTTGCGGTAGCTACACAGGCTTTGCAGCCAGAGGGGTTCTGGATGTAAGCCCAGGAACATACATGCAATGGTCACGATAGCTACACTGGCTACGCGGCTACAGAGGTTCTTGAGGTAACCCTAGGAGCATGCATGCGTTGGTTGCGGTAGCTACACAGGCTTTGCAGCTAGAGATGTGTTGGCTACGGTAACTAAGCGGGTACAATGGGTATGAATGCTACGCTACCAATACTGGCTACGCGGCTACAGAGGTTCTTGAGGTACCCCTAGGACCATGCATGCAGTTGCTACGCTACCTACACTGGCTTTGCGGCTACAGAAGTTCTGGATGTAAGCCCAGGACCATACATACTGTGGCCCCGATAGCTGCACTGGCTACGCGGCTACAGAGGTTCTTGAGGTACCCCTAGGAGCATGCATGCGTTGGCTACGGTAGCTACGCGGGTACAATGGGTATGTATGCTACGCTACCAACACTGGCTACACAGCTAGAGAGGTTCTGGAGGTAAGCCCAGGAGCATACATGCGGTGGTCACGATAGTTACTCTGGCTACGCGGCTACAGAGGTTCTTGAGGTACCCCCAGGACCATGCATGCGGTGGCTACGCTACCAACACTGACTTTGCGGCTACAGAGGTTCTGGATGTAAGCCCAGGACCATACACACTGTGACCCCGATAGCTGCACTGGCTACGCGGCTACAGAGGTTCTTGAGGTACCCCTAGGACCATGCATGCGGTGGTTACTCTACCTACACTGGCTTTGCGGCTACAGAGGTTCTGGATGTAAGCCCAGGACCATACATACTGTGGCCCCGATAGCTGCACTGGCTACGCGGCTACAGAAGTTCTTGAGGTACCCCTAGGACCATGTATGCGGTGGCTACGCTACCTACACTGGCTTTGCGGCTACAGAGGTTCTGGATGTAAGCCCAGGACCATACATACTGTGGCCCCGATAGCTGCACTGGCTTCGCGGCTACAGAGGTTCTTGAGGTATCCCTAGGACCATGCATGCGGTGGCTACGCTACCTACACTGGCTTCGCGGCTACAGAAGTTCTGGATGTAAGCCCAGGACCATACATACTGTGGGCCAGATAGCTGCACTGGCTACGCGGCTACAGAGGTTCTTGAGGTAACCCTAGGAGCATGCATGCGTTGGCTAAGCTAGTTACACTGGCTATGCACCTTGAGAGGTTCTGGAAGTAAGCCCAGGAGCATATATGTGTAACGACCCTCACTCTGCATGGTAAGTGCAAAAGGTAGTGGTAGCGTTTAAGGGTTTATGAGTGAGTGGAAGAATCGTCACATTATTACCGGGTTCGTGTTGTGATTTTATGCGCTCTCAAGAGTTTTACAGACATGACTGGTTAAATGGCAAAATGGCTGAATATGTCGCACTGCGACATAAAAAATACACCTAACTGACAAAACAGATGATTTAGTTTAAATATAAATAACATAATTATGGGTTTATTTACAATGTGATTATAAAGTGAGTATAGTAATTATGACAATAACACACATAGTGTGGAAATATATATATGAATAAAAGTTCTGTTATTGTGATACCTGAATGATATATGGTGCAGCGTTACTCAATGGCAACGGGTACCCATATTCAAGGATTACGCACAAAGGTGGATCGTTATGCAACTAAGATCCCTGAAATGTGGTTACGATAATATACATAGTATTTCCTATCAAGTACAATACATACTCAAGTAAGATTACATAATTACCAAGAAGCTGATACTGCAATTATACATTAGTGAGCTCATATTCATAAATCCTACATTAACTACACATATAACATATAATACTTTCATCTGGGAGAGTGTGTGACACAACTGGTGACCAAATAAACATACATAGCAATATGTATTACCATGACTTTCCAACAACCTATGACAATGAGAACAACAACAACTGGCACCTTGGTGTGTACGACATGACGCAAAGAATCTACTTACAACCACTGACAAAATGTAAGACCGACTAGAAATATCAATGTAACATTATGTATTCACAAGTTTGGGTGAAACATACCAAATAATGACTATAACAATAACTTGTACAACATTTGATTCAATCATACCAATTAGTGATAACAATGTATACATGACTGCTCATTATGTAACATGCTAGTAAAATTAATGTCATATAACATGTGGGTGCAATCACATGACATGGATATACATGTCATGTAACTAGTGGGCGCCTGCTATGAAACATGCCGACGCGTGCTACATGACATTTGGGTGCGATTACACATCATGTGGGTACATGCTATGTAACAAGTGGGTGCATGTTATGTAGTAAGTGATCAATCATGAACATAAGTGAACCTGTAGACCCAAGTTGGTAGTAGTACATCACCAACTTATAATATTCCAAGACACAACATAAGGGTGGGTGCAACAACTTGTATTCCCTTTGGTAATATTAGGTGCAACAAATTGTATCTCCCTAGGGTGGCTTTGGGGAAAGCCATACATGCATACAGTATATAAATTATAGTACGACCTTAACGCAACGATACAATAAAACCGACACTCCAACCATCGATAAACAATAGAACAGTTCAAGTTCAAAACTAGTATCAGGCTAGACCATAAACCAGGGTTCCATCAGGGTTTAACTCAACACCATCATCTATCTGATACTAACTGTTGCCCAACAGTAAGACTTGAACTCCATAAGCCGACTATATACAAGCGAGACATTACGTAACATACAACTGCACAGGGTAGTTTGCAGTGTACCAAAACATGATCAATTTGGGTATTGATCATCAACAATGAGATAAACTGACATGATCAAACTGGGTATTAATCAACAACAATGAAGCAAACTGACATGATCAAACTGGGTATGTTGATCATCAACCATGTAAACCAAATATGGGTCAAATAATTCCAATGTGCTTTTGCATTAACAAGTCAAATCCAAATCCAAATGTAATACTTGCCAATTTGTCACACTCGATATACATAGAGTGTTTACAGCTTGAAATGAGGTGTAGGGTGTCCATCCACATGAGGTATTTGCATCAGCATATGAGTGGTTGGTTGTTGGTGGTATGTAGTTCGCCATTTGACAGACGTGCTGACATTTGCAGGTCATGCGGGAGGGGTGAACCTCAAACTTCAAGCCTGATTTGGGGGTCAGACTTCGTGCAGATCCTGTTGTAATCACCTCATGTGGACGGACGACTTACTGGTGTAAATCGTGAGACAGTTTAGACACCTCCACGGTCAACGATAGCGACATTTTGAGTAAAGATAGCGGAGCAAATCACGAATGATTTACTCGAAAAACAAACGATGGCTACCTGTCTTCTGCGCATGCGCAGCGACCGACATAAATTACGAACTTATGTAAATCCACAAAAACGGCCATAACTTCGCCAATACGGGACCGATTGCAAAGTTTAAACTACCTATAGACACAGGCTGGTATTGAAAGATTTGTCCGCTGTGACGGAGCATGCTATTTTTCATAAAAACACTAAGAATGCTTCACGATTTATTTTTCAACTCATACGTTTCGTTATATCAAAGATAATTACTTACTCCATGCAATGGATAAATCATTTGCGTATAACCGTCACTTCTGTTTGAAGTCCAATAACGCTAGGAGTAAAATCTATTGAAAACGGCGCCAGAGTATCAAACTCTAAAATGTACCATTTCTTTTTTAACTTTTTAATGGCATGATATAGTGACACGATAATATTAACATATGTTTTCAGCATAACTCTGAATGTATTAATGATATATTAATGCATTGGATCTTTTTAATTTTTTATAAAAAATAATATTAATATTTTTTGTCCGCTGTGACGGAGCATTTTCACAGTTCACATTTGCAACTGCTCCGTCACAGCGGACAAAAAAATTAAACATTATTTTTTATAAAATAATTAAAAAGACCAAATACATCAACATCTCATTTATACCTTCATAGTTATGCTGAAACCATGTGTAAATATTATCGGATCACTATATCGTGCCATTAGAAAGTTAAACAAGAAATGGTACATTTTGAAGTATGATATTCCGGCGCCATTTTCAATAGCTTTTCTTCCCAGCGTAATTTGACTTCAAACAGAAGTGAAAGTTACCTGCAAATGATATATCCATTGCATGGAGTAAGTAATTTTGTATGGTATAACGAAAGATATGAGTTAAAAAATAAATCGTGAAGTATTCTTAGTGTTTTTATGAAAAATAGCATGCTCCGTCACAGCGGACAAATAGTTCGATACCAGCCTGTGATAGAGAGCTGAATTTACGTATTAGGTGCATATCCTTCTAGATTAACGGTAAAACATAGTAAACAGGGTGGAATTTAGACCAGGAAACTACGACAGTAACCTTTGACCTTGTTACGTCAAAAGTACGAACGGAACTAAGAATAGTTTGAGAATTACGCCAAAAGTACGAACGGAACTAACAATATCCACAAATCACTAGAATATGACACTTTAGTGGATAATAACGATCTAAACATGTATGTGAATATATAAACTACATTAAGTGAAACCCAACAGTGGTGAGACATCGAATTGACATTACTGAATATCAGCAAACAAGAAAGTAAATCTGTTGGGTTATCGCATATGCGATGGTCACGATAGCTACACTGGCTACGCAGCTACAGAGGTTCTTGAGGAAACCCTAGGAGCATGCTAGCGTTGGCTTCGGTAGCTACGCGGGTACAATGGGTATGGATGCTACGCTACCAACACTGGCTACACAGCTACAGAGGTTCTGCATGTAAGCCCAGGACCATACATACTGTGGCCCCGATAGCTGCACTGAAAAGGCGGCTACAGAGGTACTTGAGGTAACCCTAGGAGCATGCATGCGTTGGTTGCGGTAGCTACACAGGCTTTGCAGCCAGAGGGGTTCTGGATGTAAGCCCAGGAACATACATGCGATGGTCACGATAGCTACACTGGCTACGCGGCTACAGAGGTTCTTGAGGTTACCCTAGGAGCATGCATGCGTTGGTTGCGGTAGCTACACAGGCTTTGCAGCTAGAGATGTGTTGGCTACGGTAACTGAGCGGGTACAATGGGCATGAATGCTACGCTACCAATACTGGCTATGCGGCTACAATGGTTCTTGAGGTACCCCTAGGACCATGCATGCGGTGGCTACGCTACCTACACTGGCTTTGCGGCTACAGAAGTTCTGGATGTAAGCCCAGGACCATACATACTGTGGCCCCGATAGCTGCACTGGCTACGCGGCTACAGAGGTTCTTTAGGTACCCCTAGGAGCATGCATGCGTTGGCTACGGTAACTACGCGGGTACAATGGGTATGTATGCTACGCTACCAACACTGGCTACACAGCTAGAGAGGTTCTGGAGGTAAGCCCAGTAGTATACATGCGGTGGTCACGATAGTTAATCTGGCTACGCGGCTACAGAGGTTCTTGAGGTACCCCCAGGACCATGCATGCGGTGGCTACGCTACCAACACTGACTTTGCGGCTACAGAGGTTCTGGATGTAAGCCCAGGACCATACACACTGTGACCCCGATAGCTGCACTGGCTACGCGGCTACAGAGGTTCTTGAGGTACCCCTAGGACCATGCATGCGGTGGCTACTCTACCTACACTGGCTTTGCGGCTACAGAGGTTCTGGATGTAAGCCCAGGACCATACATACTGTGGCCCCGATAGCTGCACTGGCTACGCGGCTACAGAGGTTCTTGAGGTACCCCTAGGACCATGTATGCGGTGGCTACGCTACCTACACTGGCTTTGCGGCTACAGAGGTTCTGGATGTCAGCCCAGGACCATACATACTGTGGCCCCGATAGCTGCACTGGCTTCGCGGCTACAGAGGTTCTTGAGGTATCCCTAGGACCATGCATTCGGTGGCTACGCTACCTACACTGGCTTTGCGGCTACAGAAGTTCTGGATGTAAGACCAGGACCATACATACTGTGGCTACGCGTCTAGAGAGGTTCTTGAGGTACCCCTAGGACCATGTATGCGGTGGCTACGCTGAGGTAACCCTAGGAGCATGCATGCGTTGGCTACGCTATCCACACTAGCTATGCAGCTAAAGAGGTTCTGGATGTAAGCCCAGGACCATATATGCGATGGTCAAGATAGCTACACTGGCTACGCGGCTACAGAGGTTCTTGAGGTACCCCTAGGGCCAAGCATGCGGTGGCTACGCTACCTACAATGGCTTTGCGGCTACAGAGGTTCTGGATGTCAGCCCAGGACCATACATACTGTGGCCCCGATAGCTGCACTGGCTACGCGGCTACAGAGGTTCTTGAGGTACCCCTAGGACCATGCATGCGGTGGCTAAGCTAGCTACACTGGCTATGCTGCTAGAGAGGTTCTTGAGGTAAGCCCAGGAGCATATATGCGATGGTCACGATAGCTACACTGGCTACGCGGCTACATAGGTTCTTGTGGTACCCCTAGGAGCATGCATGCGTTGGCTACAGTAGCTACGCGGGTACAATGGGTATGTATGCATGCGTTGACTACGCTAGCTACACTGCCTTTGCGGCTGCAGAGGTTCTGGATATAAGCCAAGGACCATATATACTGTGGCCCCGATAGCTGCACTGGCTACGAGGCTACAGAGGTTCTTGAGGTAACCCTAGGAGCATGCTATCGTTGGCTACGCTAGCTACACTGGCTATGCAGCTAGAGAGGTTCTGGAGGTAAGCCCATGACCATACATACTGTGGCCCCGATAGCTGCACTGGCTTCGCAGCTACAGAGGTTCTTGAGGTACCCCTAGGCCCATGCATGCGGTGGCTACTCCTCTAGGACCATACATACTGTGGCCCCGATAGCTGCACTGGATACGCGGCTACAGAGGTTCTTGAGGTAACCCTAGGAGCATGCATGCGTTGGCTCCGGTAGCTACACTGGCTATACAGCTAGAGAGGTTCTGGAGGTAAGCCCAGTAGCATACATGCGGTGGTCACGATAGCTACACTGGCTACGCGGCTACAGAGGTTCTTGAGGTACCTCTAGGACCATGCATGCGGTGGCTACGCTACCTACACTGGCTTTGCGGCTACAGAAGTTCTGGATGTAAGCCCAGGACCATACATACTGTGGGCCAGATAGCTGCACTGGCTACGCGGCTACAGAGGTTCTTGAGGTAACCCTAGGAGCATGCATGCGTTGGCTAAGCTAGCTACACTGGCTATGCAGCTAGAGAGGTTCTGGAAGTAAGCCCAGGAGCATATATGCGATGGTCACGATAGCTACACTGGCTACGCGGCTACAGAGGTTCTTGAGGTACCCCTAAGGTCATGCATGCGGTGGCTACGCTACCTACACTGGCTTTGCGGCTGCAGAGCTGCTTGAGGTAACCCGAGGAGCATGCATGCGTTGGCTACGGTAGCTACGCGGGTTCAATGGGTATGTATGCTACGCTACCAACACTGGCTACACAGCTAGAGAGGTTATTGAGGTACCCCCAGGGCCATGCATGCGGTGGCTACGCTACCTTCACTGGCGTTGCAGCTACAGAAGTTCTTAAGGTACCCCTAGGACCATGCATGCGGAAGCTACGCTACCTAAACTGGCTTTGCTGATAATATCCCATCAGACAAAAATATCAAACATTTGATAACACAAAAACGTTGACACCACTGCCCAATAAGCCTTTGCATTTCAATATTTCATGCGTATGGATAAGAAGAAACATACGCTATTGTGTTGTAGCTGAATATTAGTAAGTGTGTCTCAATCGTGAATGCACGCATATGATTCCTCATACATTGTTGTTATTTATATTAATGATAATACAAAGTCATGACATTTTAAACGATTATAAAGAATATAAATGCTTTTAAAAGAAACATACGTTGTAGAAACATTCGTTACAAAATTATATGAAAATAGCAGTTTGAACCCTGCAAGTACCTTTTTGCTAAGCTGTAACGTAATTGTAAACGTCAGGAACTAAAAACGGGACGTACTCTAAGTGATCCGTCGAAATTATGTTCCTAATCCAAAATAGGTAGGGTCCACTTCAATTTTACGTTATCTGAACAAATGTTAATGAGTGCATTCAAATTTTGTCAGCATATTTATTAATACTAAACTTCTAAGAATAGAAAATGACAATTATGTATGATGTCTGATGATTCAGCAATATTTCATCAGGTAGGAAACATACGCTACAATATGTAACATATTAGACAGGTTCCAATTTCAGAATATCTCAAGGGAAAGACTTTTTGAGGCATTTTTTAGAAAAAGCAACAGACCTATTTTTTCTGGATCAGTTTTTCATGCTGATAAAGATTTTAAAAGATGACAGCTCAACGGGGTGGTCACGACACTGCATTTTAGCGTTTTTACCCCCCTAGGAAATTATCTTAGGGGGTACTATAATATTAGTTCATAACTCAAAGGATATATAAACTATTGTTCTGAGTTCTACAGCATACATTGTTAGTACAGAGATGAATACTATCCTAAAGTTATAGGTTGATATCTTTGTTGGTTTCGGAAAAATACAATTAATTAGAAAAAATATGCAATTTTTGTCATTTTTTCTTGCTTATTTTATATTTGTAGCTTCAAGCAAAATATGATAACTTTAACAGCTCAAAGTAGTATTCTAACAACATTCCCAAGCTATGTTTGATATTGTAATACATCTATTATAGTGATGAAGTACTATTTTGTAATTTTAATATGACTTTATAATGCCCTACCCCTGGTAAATAGAAGAAAGTTGGTGTGGTTTTCTTCTGGTTTTAACATTTTATTGACTTCTTAGTTGAAGATACAATCAATTCTGTCAGTTAACCATGAGTAGCTTTACAATGATTAACTATTCCCATGAATAGAGTTGGGACCTCAAAATACAAGAACTGTTAAGTGGCATCCTTGGGCATCCCTCTTCAGAGCATTTTCCTTATACTCCGATGAAATCTGCAGGGGATACTATAGGAAACCTATATATCTAAGATACTAATGAAGATACTGAATTCAAATTTTCAGGATTTGGTCCTGGTATGATAGGTAATCTGTATGACAAAAATGACAAAAAGAAAAAACCTGACTATTTGTTTCCTAAGAAATGTGTTAAGAGGTTTTGTCATTCTCTTCATATTTTTAATTCTAAATATGTCTACAATGTGGGATGATTAGAATTATGGTAAAGTAATCTTTTCTATTATTTTATTGTTCTCTAAAACAGAAGTTGCTAAGGCTATTTCGCTTCTATACAGTCATAAAGATATGATACGATCTCAGGTCAATCAATAAATTTCACAAGTGACACTCTATCTTATGAAGAAAATACTATTGTATATTTGAAGACATGTCAAAAATTTGGTGGAAATAAATTGTGTCACTCCTGATTTGACTTGCAAATGTTCAGGTAAGTTATCACAAACAATTTCAGACAGTTATATCTTTGATTATAACTATTTCCAGACCATGAAGACAGGTATATAGGGATAATAAAGTCAATCGGACTCGGAGATATTTCACTAGCAATCAACCCATCAATATATTTTTTCAAAGTTTTTGACCTCATTTTCACCAAAAATGCAATCATTTTAATAACAATGTTTAATGCATTACTATTCTTTATTTTAATATATCAAATAGCTCTTGAAACGAAAACTGAATTCACCTAAGATTAGTGTTCCCCGTGTTATTTCCCCTTTGAAAAAGTTCATGCTATCCATTGGTTTCAGTTCATTTTGGTCATCCAAATTCAGTGTCTTTAAAACTAATAAGTAACATTAAAACAACCAATTGTTTTTATTTTGTTTTCTAATTTTTTTATATACAATTAAAAGGGGTCCGCCAATCAAGCAGAGATGACTTGCATCATTTGCAAATTCATATCTCAATCGTCATCATCTCAACTAATTCTCATTTTCACCCATGCTACTGTTTCGTTTCAAGTGGCCTATTTGATAATTGGAATTTCATTAGTCTCAATGAATGTCTTAGAAAATGTATTCAAGTTTTCCCAGGGTTCAAAAGTATTTGAAGAGGAATCATACCCCTCCCATTTGCATAAATACTCCCATCGTCCATGTTTCTTTCTTTTTCCTAAAATTTCCTCGACCTGGAAGTATTCTTGCTCTTCATCTGATTCATTTTCTACACTTGAAGTATTACCTACGCTAGGATGACTTTCATCTTCAGAGTCATTAGTTGGTGCCACGTGTTCATCTCCTCTATCTGCACCATTATCTTCCTGCGCTCTTTCTTCATCAACATTCTCCTTTCTCTGAAACCAGATGGGCTTTTCATCACCTTTGTATGGTTTTAAGCGGTCTATGTGTACCACTGTAGGTTTACTTCTTCTTGACCTCTGGATCCTATACGTGATGTCACTGATCCTTTTTGTGATTATGTAGGGACCCTGGTATGGCCGCTGTAATTTGGGTGAGATACCCGGTTTTCTCAAGGGACAGTGAAGCCACACTGCATCTCCTTCATGCATTGTGGTTGGGGCTGCTTTCACGTCATAATTTTTCTTCTGCCTTAGACTGTTTCTTTTTAAATCTGTTCTGGCGAAGGCATGTGAAGTTTCCATCCTTTCTTTTAAATTTGCTACATAATCTGTCTCTTGTTCTCCATTTCCAGGTGGTGGGCCAAAGACCATGTCAACCGGAAGATTTAACTGCCTTCCTAACATTAACTCACATGGGGTGAATTGCGAGGTTTCATGAACAGATGTTCTATATGCAAGCATTAGAAATGGCAGATATTCGTCCCAGTCTTTTTGGTGTTTGTCCACAAACATGCTTAACATGCTTTCTAGTGTTCTATTGAACCGTTCTACCATGCCGTCAGAACAAGGTCTGAGAGGAGTTGTTCTCGTCTTAGTAATTCCAAAGGAATTACAGACTTCTTGAAATATTTTGCTCTCATAGTTCCTCCCTTGATCACTGTGCATAGATAATGGGCATCCCCACCTACAGATGAACTCTTTGCTAACAATGTCAGCTATGGTTTCAGTTTCTTGGTTAGGAATGGCGTATGCCTCCGTCCATTTGGTGAAATAGTCAGCAACTATGATTATGTATTTGTTTCCTTTGTATGTTGTTGGTAATGGTCCCAAAATGTCTGTTGCTATTCGTTCCATTGGAACGCCTACCTGATACAGTTTCATTGGAGCCTTTTTCTTTTTCAAGTTTGGCTTTCTGGAAGCACACGAATCACATTTGTTGCACCAATCTCGAATGTCTGTCCTGATACTATACCAGAAATATCTAGATCTTACTTTTTCTATAGTCTTGTGAATACCTAAATGACCTGCTGTAACATTGTTATGCAACTGCCTCATCACATCCTTTCTTAACTGTTTTGGGACTACCAGCTGCCATCTGATTTGATCTCCTGTATCAGATTCCCACTTCCTGTAGAGAATGCCATCTTTCACCTTGAGACGATCCCAATCAGATAGTAAATGTTTCAGTGGTTTTCCTTGATCTGAGATGTCTTTGAATTCAATCCTTTTTCCTGATTCAACAGATTTGAACACAAGTGATATTTCTGGGTCCCTCATTTGCAGAGTTCGTATTTCCTCTGAAGTCCATGCTCCCAAAGCACTAGGTTTTTCATTCTCCGACTGTTTTCCATGGATAGCATTTACGGCTTGATCTTCTTCATTTTTCATTCCACATTGTGGGCATTGCATCCGTGATAAACCATCTGCATTTGCGTGAGAAGCTCCAGGGCGATGCTGAATTTCCATATCATATGCACTAAGCATTTCCAGCCATCGAGCTATTTGGCCATCCGGTTCTTTAAAATTTAATAACCATTTCAAGGCTCGGTGGTCTGTTCGAATGATGAACTTTTGACCATATAAATACGGCCTGAATCTTTTGACAAAAGTTACTATTGCTAATAGCTCTTTCCTAGTTACGCAATAGTTTCTTTCAGATTTGTTCATTGTTTTGCTCCCAAAAAAATTGGACGTTCTACGCCATCAACAATTTGTGATAAAACCCCGCCTAAGCCAAAATTTGAAGCATCACAGTCAAGAACATAAATTCCTTTCTCACTGGGATAGGCTAGAATGGGTGCAGACAATATGGCATTCTTCAATGTTTGAAATGCTAATTGACATTCTGAACTCCATGTAAATGCTTTTTGCTTTTCACACAGTTGATGTAGAGGACGGGCTATATTAGAAAATCCTTTTACAAACTTTCTATAGTATCCAACAAATCCCACAAAGGCTCTGACTTCTTTCTGACAGACTGGCGTTTTCCAGTTGACAATCTGCTCAACTTTCTCACTGTCAGTTTCTACACCTTCGCGTGACACTTTATGGCCAAGAAAAATCACAAAGTGCATTTCTTTGGTTTCATTTTCAACCCAGATTTTCTGATTCTGTCAAATACTTCTTTTATTTTAATCAAAGTGTCTTCAAAGCTTTTCCCCCATGTTAAAATGTCATCGATATAGAGAAGACATGACTTCCACTGTAGGCCTTTCAATACCGTTTCCATCAACCTTTGAAAGGTTCCAGGCGCCCCTGTCAAGCCAAAAGGCATCACATTAAACTGATAAAGCCCATCTCTTACCACAAAGCTGGTTTTCTCTTTTGACTCCTTGTCTAAGGCCACCTGCCAGTAGCCGGAAGCCATGTCCACTGATCAAAACCATTTTGCTCCAGATAAACTGTCTAAACATGTATCCAGTCTTGGTATGGGATAAGCGTCTTTTTTTGTGACCTCATTCAATTTTCTGTAGTCAATGCAGAATCGTATGGTTTTATCCTTTTTGGTAACTAAAACAATTGGTGAACTCCATGGTGCATTTGATGGTTCAATGATTCCTTTGGCTAGCATTTTGTTTACCTCCTCGGTCACAATATCTTGTTTAGCAAGGGGTTGTTTTCTTGGATGTTGTTTAATTGGGCGGGCATCGCCAGTGTCTATGTGGTGTTCTACTACATCTGTCCGTCCTAAATCATCAGAATTCTTAGCAAAAATGTCCCTATATTCGATAAGCAAACTTCTCACTGCTAACGACTGACTGTCATTAAGATCAGTACACGATCTTTCATACAGATCTTCCAAATATTCGGGTAAAAGCTCTTGATTTTTCTCATTTGATGAAGTGACTTTGAATACACTAGAAATGTCCTCATTGTTCAGCTCTTTTATATCCGTGACTAGGTCTATCTCACTTTTGTGTCTTTGTATATTGTCACTGGCTGATCGCTGGGATTCATAACCCGTATTGGAATCATGGTTTTAACATTGTCTGATAGTTCAACTAACGATCGACCCACCATTAAGTCACTTTTTGAAGCAAATGTTGGTGTTTGCTCTAGAACACCCATTTTTCCTCTACTGGATCCACTAACACGATTGACTCTTCCTTTAACAATCATTTCGCACATAGGTGGTATTCGTACTGTTTGATTAACCAGAGCCTTCATAACGGGTTGGGAGTCATGGGTCATGCACTCGATTTTATTTCCATGAATGTTCAGTGTTCCTTTGCCAAGATCCAACACGCCTTTGTTGGCCACCAGAAAATCCATTCCAATAATGGCATCTGTGTTTATCTCTGCAATCCACACTTTTAAAGGATAGCTATTTCCACCAATGTTCAAAGAAATATGACTATAACCAACAAGTGGAAGTGGACTACCATCCGCATTTTTAAAACCATTGTAAGGGGGTACAATTATTTCATTTTCTTTTCCAACTCTGTGAAATACATGGCTAGAAATTATCGAAATACAGGATCCACTGTCTATCAGAAAATTAACTGAATTTTCCAGAATACTTCCATTCACAAACAATCCATTTTTCATGATATTATTCACTAATTCAGTATTTCTCAATCTATCTATTGCCGACAAAGCAATCCTTATTTCTTGAGACTGAACATCCTTTCTTTCTTCATCCATTCTCTCACATGATTGGAAATGGGCATTAGTTTTCTTTGGGACCGACGAATTGCCCATTATCTTGTCGGTCCGTTCATGTTTAAAGGACTATTTCTTGTATTTGTCCCTGTAATGCCATTATTTACTTGTTGCCTGTTTCTAGATTGATTGAATCGGCAAGTTCTCAATGTATGATTTTGCCGTTTACATTTTGTACAAAAAGATGGGTTGGTACAATTTGCGGCAATGTGGTTTGCCTGCTGGCAATTAAAACAAATAAGTGGTTCCCTGTGGGATATGAATCGTCTCTGAGTATTTTGTCTCTCATTGGATATACTACATGTTTGTGGTTGATTTGTCATGTCCAGTTTATCCAATCTTGAAGACATTTTTTCAATCATTTCCTTTTGTTCATTCAACATTGATTTCAACATGCATAATTCATTATTTTCGTCTTGTGCTACACTATGCACATTCCTAGGTGTTCTGTTACATTAGGATGCTGACGAATTATCGACCAATTCGTAGGCTTCGAATTCAAGACCAGCACTTATGGCTTTATCCAATGTATTTGCATGAGATTGACGTATATACATTTTCAATTTTTGGTTTTGAATGGCAATCATAAATTGATCAAAGGCAAGCTCGTTTTGCAAATCATATCCATATCCAGGATAAGCTAATGAAACTTCTCGTCTTATGAATTGACCCAACTCAGCCAGAGACTCTCCTGGTTGTCTTCTTCTAGACGTCAGTGATGACTTGTGAATGTCTTTCTGTACGGGAGCAAACCTTGTCTCCATTGCATTGACAATGAAAGAGTAATTGCTCCGTTTACTAGAGGGAATGTCTGTATATACACCACGGGCGTGTCCCTTTAAGTTGACAGCTAATACTTGGGCTTTTTCTGTTTCATTCCACCCATTGATTTCAGCGCACATGTCAAAATGTGCACGATAGTCAATCCATGATTTTGTTCCATCATAGCTATCCGGTTTAGCTTTATAAAAGCTTTTCCTTGGACTATCATTTGAAGGTGTTCGGTTTCTGGTGGGAGGGGGTAAATTAAATTCAGAGTATCGTTTCTCATGCTAGGAACGTTTTCTCTTTCCTCCAAGCTAATTCTGATAGACTCTGGAGTTTCCATGTCTATTTTTATTTGCTCATTCAGGCGAAATTTTGGAGTTGTTTGATTATTTTTATTGTGGACACCCTGTCTAACTCTGGTTTGTATGTGTGCTGGGGTAGTAAATGACTATCTACTATGTCCCTTTTCTACATCATCTTCGAATGAGTATGGTCCTGTATGTGCCATTTTCTTAGTTTTGTATCAAGCTAAGAACGTTTAAATTTAATATCTCCAGTATGTATCCTTCAAATAAACGTTTTATCAAAATATAGTTTTATTCCAAGAAATTCGAATGTTTTCCAATGTTTGGGAACTGGATGCCCTATCAATAAACACAGAACTGATACACACTAGAAAATCTACTTTTAATTCAGTGAATGGTCTAAATCATACACACTGGTGATATTTAGCTTAAATTTAGTGAAGAATTTTCCAGGTTCAGTAGGAACATTGTGTGCAAATATTCGATGTTTTTCCAAAGTTGATCGGGATTCAAGTTATCCAGTGAATACACGATAACGTGTTTTCTTGGGAAATTGTGGGTGTACAATCAGATTCTCAGCGTTTCGTGTTACTGAGGTTTATCATATGTGTAGGGTTATATCGAATGTATTCCTTGTATGGAGATCGAATAAAGTAAACAAACAATCATATGTAATTTCCCTTAGAACTGGGTCTTTATGACGCCAAGTCCTAATTATGATTTACCGACTTCCCACACAGGCGAGATTTTATAGAATCAATGGAGTAGCTCAATTTCTGTTAAAATTGAATTGACAGTACAAGTGTGCAGTACAGTAGATACTATAGTATTTAGATTGAAATATGCCTATCCAACCATGGATCATGTGACAAAGATTTTTATTGTCAAATCATGGTATACACAATTAAGTGTTACTTCGTGCAATATTGAAATCAATATGATTTTTTTTCAAATTTTATCCAGTGTTATATAGTTACTCTACCAATATGGACCATCCGTATGCATTACTCTAGCCATGAGCACAGTAGCAGCAAATATTATTCAAACACAATTGCATGTAAAACAAGACATAAAACCCTATTGCATGTAAAATATGATGTAAAATACGACAATGCAATATTGTTGGCACATTTAGTTAAAATGTTTTTAGTCACAAACCATCATAATGTGATCTGCAATCGTACTTCCAAGTATTGCAATCAACATATTTCAACTCTACTGATTGTTCAAATTCAAATTGAATTTTGTGAATGAATTTTACGTTCTCCCAGGCTTGTATTATACAATAATCGCTTTCAATACAATTGTCACATTCGAATTTTCTAAGATGGTGTAGAAAAGCTCAATATAATTCAAAGCTGTTGAGTTTCCTGAACCCTTTCAATGCAGCATGTAATTGCTACTTCAGTACATATAGGTAAGGTAACTGTTTACTTTCGGTGTTTGGATAAAAGTTTTCCTTCCCGTTGCCTTGTTATACAAACTCGAGCAATAATGTCAAAATGTGAACTATCGTTGCATGACTGAAATGTGTACGTCTAATCCTGAGTAACGTAACACTATCAACAGTCTGATGTACAAACGCCTGATCCTGAGTAGCGTTGCAATTATCCTGAGATCAAAATTTTGACAAATTGCGAGTGTGAGTAAAGTAAAGGCTTATTGAGTTCCCCATGACTTTATACACCAAAATTATTTAGTTACCTCACTTCAGTACTGGTTTACGCTTTGAATATTGAAAATGAGCCTGAGGCATGAATTGCCTTGCAAAAATTCGTTTTCAAATGTGACTTTGTATACAATGCAATTACTTTGAGCCTTTGAAATAAAAAAACCTAGCTGAAAATATTCAATTGACAATGTTTAAGTGTGATTTTAAATTATCCTTTACCCTTCTTACCGATGTACCGTACCTTTTGCTAGCAATACCTTCTCCCCTTTCACCAGGCTGGAGACGCCGGTTCACAGCTGTTGTCAATTGCTGTAGGTCAGTTTCGCTGCCACCAATGTAATGCGACCTTGATATGGTGTATTGATGGTACTGAAAATATAGCTTAGCAAAAAGAACAAAGGACAGAGGGTATTTACAAGGATAACAATCGGGATAAAATCAACACGGTTTACAACATCAAATATTTATTTACAACATTTAACAATACATGCATACAGTTATATAAAACAAGCCACAAACAATAAGAGATAAAATGGAAGTGCTAATAACGAGATCCAACCCCGGAGCGCCAGAGGGTTAAGCCACGCCCTAACTTCCGTTATCGTAATACATCTAACATTATCAAGTATTTGATCTCAAACTAGAAGTGATAAAGTCAAAGGCGTACCTTGTTGTACTATACCTAATGTACTTCCGTATATCAAACCTAGTACCAAAATCTAATTCTCA